>BSBK01002260.1:357500-642500 GCA_027943335.1 Chamaecyparis obtusa
CCGTGTAGCTAAAGAAGGCCACGAGGGAGTTGCATTCCCTAAATAAGCAATAAAATCTCCCATGAATCTCGTAGTAGGTAGGACAGTGAAAAATGAAATGGATCTCCATCTCGGCCGTGCCCAAGGTACACAAGTGACAAGTCCAGTCCTCTCTATCCATGTGGTGATCTGTCTGAATCCGAAGTCGGTGGGAGCCAACCCTGAAGGAGCCCAGAGAAATGTGTAAGTCATGACACCAAAGCCGAGACAAGTAGCTAGGGGGCACAATAATACTATCTCTGATAACTAGGAAGTGATCGACGTAAAAGGCCATCTTTGGGCGTAACCCGCCATAAGGGTTACACCAAGTCGTGGTGATATACTATCTATAAATGTCAATTCTGACATGCTGGTTCAACTCCTGCTGTGAGGGGAGGAGGTGGGTGGGAGCATCAAGAGAGAACTGGAAGGGGGGGAGGTGGTCAATATCAATCCCAATCAAGCTCAACAAAGATGAAGCCTGCGCAAACTAGTAGTGGGCCTGGGAGGGTGGCACAAAATCCACCACAGAGACAGAGGAGCAATAAGCCAAGTAAGAATATCTACACCAGTCATCCGCAAAGGTCAGCAAAACCACGAAGACAATGAAGAAACCAAATTAGGTCAAAAATGGCAGCCAACCTAAAGGGATGGGCCCCGAACTCGGCCAGAACAATACTGTGTGGGGTGAGCCGATGACATCTGATAATACGCTGAAGAAAAAGGGTATGGACACGCTCGATGGAAGCCCAGTCATAATCAAGGAGAGAGGGCCCCCCAAACCACCGAGCCATAAAGAACCTTCGGTTGGACCAAGGAGTCCAGGAGGGACAACTTGGACGAAGTGTCCTGGAAGTGATGTTTGAAGCACTGTCTATTGAGCATGGCAAGGGAGCCCATACCCTTACAAACCCTAGGCTAGATGGTGGGTCTCAAAGTGAAGTGAGGTCCAGAGAACTTGACCCCAAGGTACACATATCATGTGGTGATCTCAATCTCATAACCTTGGAAGTAGAACTACAGATGAGAGTTCTTTAGGCAATTGAAGACCATAACCCGACTCTTGCTTAGGTTCACAGAGAGCTGATGAAGGTCACAGAAGGAGGCCAAGCCATCGAGAAGTCTCTGAAGACTCTCCGGAGAGGAGGCTAGAAGGACCACGTCATCAGTGAACAAGAGAATGGAGATCAAGACCTGATGAAGGTAGTAACCATCGTAGGGAGTGAGGAGTCTCTGAGGAAGGTCTTCAGCTCATCAATATAAATACCAAACAAGGTGGGGGAAAGAGGGCAGCCCTGTTTCACCACAATAGTGCTTTGAATAGGGGCAGAGAAACCCTCTAGCATCCTGAATCTACCAATAACACTCATATAATCTCATAATGCAGTCAACAAAATCTCTAAAATATCGATGTCCCTCAGTCTATGGAAAAGGGCAACCCATGGGATGGTATCAAAGGCCTTACGAAAGTCCACGAAGCAACTAGTAGACTTTTTCAAAGCGATGAAGAGCCTCCTCGATGATGGCCAGCAACGTCAAAATATGGTCCATGGTCTAGTAATCAGTCGGAAAGTCAGCCTGACCCTTGGGTCCACACACTCTCCTGTCAAGCTCACTAGAAAGAATAATGTTCAAGGTTGTAGCATACAGCTTAGCAAAGGTGTGCCCAATCATGATAGTTTTGTAGTTACCTGGATCGGAAGTCGAGCTGGTCTTGAAAATCAGATAGATGATGTGCCTCGACCATGAGTCGGGGAAACTAGTGCAAACAACACTATTGAAGAGCACAGGAAGAAAGGGAACTAGGACATGGACACCGAGCTTGAGGAGCTCAGCCTGAAAACCCTCCTCGTCCGCAACTCTACTAGAGCTCATGAATCTGATGGCCTCACGAATGATGGACGGGGTGAAGAGATGGCAGTTAGGAGGCGGGGGTAAAGAGGAGAGGAGGCTGGCCATGGATATCATAGAGAGTGGAGGCATGGGTGGTGAGGGAGAAAAGGTCAAGGGTGGAGGGCAAGGAGGAGCAATAGGGGAGAAAAGTATGCCAAAAGAGCTTCGGGTTGCGGGATAAGGTGTCACAAAGGGAACGACACTAGGAAGAAAAGAATGAATGCTTCTTATAGCCAAGGAAACGACTATAGGAGTGGCAAATACTAATGAAATTAGCGGAGTGTGACAAGAACGCAGAGCGCAAGTAACAGTGGAAGGTCTTACAATCATCATCGAACCAACAATTCATGGGGCAAGTGCTACGGCAGAAAGCACGACGACGTGGGCATTGGGGGATGGAGAGGAGAGCAGATTCCTAGATTGTAGCGGCCAAAATGTCAAGCATGGAGGAGACCTCGCAAGACAAGAGGGAGCCAACTTGGGGAAGGAGTCGTTTGAGATGGAAGAGGAAAATGTGACCATCACTCTCAAGGAAGTGGAAGCAGACATGGGTGTGGACAAGCACTTGCTGGGCCCTGGAGGGGGGTCAAATGAGGAGAGGAGGCGAATGGCGGTGGGAGAAGCAAAGCATGAGACTAAGAAGAGCATGGTTCGCTAGGGGAAAGCAGGTGACGGTGAAGCGGCGAATGAAGGGAATGAATGGGGCACAAGCGAGGGCATAATCCACCACACTGGCACCCCCATCGTGGGGTCAGCAAGTGAAGAACTCAGAACTGTGAAAGCAAGGGAGGCCATTTAGAATCACCAGGTTGGAGGACTCGCAGAGCTGGAGGAGGTGACGACCGTAAATAGAGAGTGGCCCCTGACAATCCTCTGAGGTGCGCTGAAGACCTAGGCTAGTGTGATCCATCTCAGAAGTACAAGTCCAATCAGAGCAACAGTCGTGCATAGGAGTCTGCAAATCTCTAGTCCGAACATTAAAATCCCCTAGTAAAATGATGTCACCCATAACCGTAAACTTGGAGATGCACTCATACAAGTCAAGGAATGGGCCCCCATATGCCGCATTGTGAATGGCATATGGGGAAGAAGTAGGCGAGAAGTAGAAAACAACGATAAATATGTCCCTCTAACGCTGGCTAGTAGGACTAATACAGATCCATATGAATCTGGCATGGACGTCGGTGTGGACCAAAGAGGTAGCACTAAAGAGATCATCTCTGACCAGACATCCAACACCACCCAAGCCCCGAACACCACCAGAGGCCTGCACCTCCTCCCTACAAGTAGAAAGCTACTGATACCGAACAAAACCCAGAAGAGGATGAACGAGACTCTCATGTGTCTCGGTGACAACTAGTATATCCACAGAACCAACAACATCATGGAGGAGACCCAGGAGGGACCACAGAGAGCCGTTACCATTCCAACAATTGACAAGAAGAGAATCAGAGTAGGGTCCACCCTTGACCAACTACTGGCAAGAACGTCATGCGACCTTGGGGGCCTGTCTCACTACCTAACCGCTAGGACGAGAATCATGAATAATTGCCCCGAGATTATGGATAACCGCCCACTTACCATTGCGCCTAGCCTTAGCTACGAGGCTCCTAGAATGCTTCAACTCTGTTAGCTAGGATTTCATGAGGTCCTCATCTAAGTAAATCTTAGGGGAAAGAGGGAATAACTTCCTCTTCGCCCTAAGAGCCCGTAGCCTGTCAGAGAGGGAGAGAAATCGGATAAAGAGAATGTCATCCTTGCCTAACTAACACCTATCAAGTGTGATGTCTGAGATGCCAAGCTGGTCCGTGAGGAAGGAGTACCCAGCCACCATTGGGTTAGCATTGGAGGGGAGACCACAGACCCGTAGGTTTAATTCATGAGTCCGCCTCACACGCTCGTCGTCCATCTTCCCTTGAACCAAATTCTCAACACCTGAAAGGGGTGCAACAACAACAGAGTTGCATAAAGAGGCCCAAGTATTCACCTTGTCTTTAGTTTCCGTCAACAGAGAGGAATGCCTCTGCACAATCTCTAATTGTTTATCTTTGATAGTGTCCAGTTCCTTGAGTTGCTTGATATTAGAGTTCAAATCCGATCTGAGGCCTGCAATTTCAGTGACTAGGGATTGCACAGTATCCCAGAGAGTATGATTCTCAGGTTCCAACTTATTCAACCGATCAAATAGTTTAACAGAGAGTGTGGATGACGTAACCGTTGCATCTTTTAGGGCTGCATTTTCAGTGTCCACTATAATCAAGCGGTCAATGAGTTGCTGGAGTGTGATTGGATTAGGTAGGGGGTCCCTGACTCACAAGAGAAAGTCAAACGCCCAGATACAGTCACTATTAGAACTCACAGATCAAGCATTCTATCAAATAGTTTGCAGACAACAATCCTTTTCCATAGAGGCCTGCAATTTTCACCCGACAAAAATGAACCGTGTTTGTCTATTGCTATTGTGGAGCCCACGATTCTTCTTGCCCTGCGAGATCCAACTGTGGGACCCTGCAGTGCCTTGTTGTTCCCTGCTTGTCATGTCTTCTTGTCCTGTTGCTCAGGTCCTATTCCCTACTTGTCATGTCTGCTCTACTTTCCCTGCTGCTCGTGCCCTGTTGTGCTGCTCACCGTCAGCTGTGTTGGTCGTGCCTTGTTGTGCTCGCCGTTGTTGGTCGTTGTTGGTCATGCCCTACTTTCCTTGTTGTGCTCGTTGTTGCTCGTGACCTTATAGTTAAAAGAAGTACTATATGTACCTGGAATAAAAAGAAACTTAATCTCCATATCACAACTAGTTGGTCAAGGATATAGAGTCACATTCAATGAAGATAAAGTTCTTCTTTGGACTAAAAATTCCAATATCGAGAATACCATTACTATAGGATCTAGGGAAGGTAGTCTATATAAATTATGTGGTGAAATTTTTTTTTCTTTAAGCCATGAAGTTCAAAACAATAATGAGATATGGCACAAAAGGTTAGGCCATATTAGATATAGTGCTCTTCCAACCCTAAAAAGAATCACCTCAAGGATACCTAATCTTAAACTTGAACTTTCGGGTATATGAAAAGGTTGTGCCTTAGGAAAAAATACAAAAGGGTCCTTCCCAACAAGTGAACACAAATCTAAAAATGTATTAGAACTTATTCACACGGATCTATGTGGTCCTATGTCAACACACTCGCTGTCAGGTGCCTTATACTATGCAATCTTTGTTGATGATTACTCTAGAAGAACCTATATATACTTCCTAAAATGAAAAGAATCCAATGAAGTTCTATCTAAGTTCAAAAAATACAAAGCACTAGTTGAAAATCAAACAAGCAAGAAAATAAAAACCCTGAAGTCTGATAATGGAGGTGAATATACTCCTGATAGTTTTAAAGAATTCTGCAAATCTGTTGGGATTAAGAGGGACTATATTGTACCATATAATCCTCAACATAATGGAGTAGCGGAAAGAAAAAATAGAACCATTATTGAAGCAACAAAAGCCATGATACATGACCAAAACATTCACATCTCCTTCTGAGCTAAAGCTGCAAACACAACAGTATACATACAAAATAGGTGTCCTCATGCTATCCTAGAAAATACTATACCTGAAGAAGTATTTGCAGGAAACAAACCAGACTTAAGCCATCTAAGAGTGTTTGGTTGTCCTATTTACATTCATGTTCCAAAAGAAAAGAGAACTAAACTAGAACCCTTTGGGAAGAAGGGTATATTCATAGGATACAGTGAGGATACTAAGGGATATCAAATCTATATCCCAGGTCAGAGATCAGTAAAAATCAATAGAGATGTAAAGTTTGAAGAAAAATTCATATCCACAGATATTGAGGATGATTCCATAATAGATCTAGATAGAGATCTTACGACTCATAATGAAAAAGAGAATAATACAATAGATTCAGAATCTACATCTTCAAATATTGAGCCTACACCTTCAAATATAGAGCCTACATGTCCAAATATTGAGAATAATGAAATATCAAATAATATAAAGAGACCCTTATGGGAAAGAAAGATGTTTGAAGAAAATAATGTAGAGCTAGATCAAATATTCAGAGAAAACAAGAGAACAAGAACACAAAAATGTTATACTGCCCTTCTAACGGAGCTTACAGAATCTAAACTTGATAGTGTTGAAAAATCCTTGACAAAACAAGCTTGGAGAGAAGCCATGATTGAAGAGTATAAGTCCATTCTGAAAAATGATGTTTGGGACGTTGTGCCTAGACCCAAAGACAAATTAGTTGTCTCTTCAAAATGGTTATTCAAAATCAAATATGCACCAGATGGCAGCATTGAAAAACACAAAGCCCGATTTGTTGCCAGAGGATTCTCACAAAAGGCTGGGATTGACTATGAAGAAATTTTTTCTCTCATAGCTCGATACACCTATGTAAGAACCATTCTTGCAATTGTAGCATCTAAAGGATGGAAGGTACACCAAATGGATGTCAAGACTATTTTTCTGAATGGGAAAATTGAGGAAGAAGTATACATAGAGAAACCAGAAGGATTTATCACACATGATAAAGATCAATATGTATGTAAGTTAAAAAAAGATCTTTATGGCCTTAAACAAGCCCCCAGAGCATGGTATGAAAGGATAGATAGCTATCTCACCAAATTAGGGTACTCCAAGAACATAGCAAACCCTAACATCTACTTCAAAGTAGTAAAAGGTGATATGATAACCCTAGTCCTTTATGTTGATGACTTTCTTATAACAGGAGAAGATCACCTGATTATAAAATGCAAACAAGACCTGGTAGCTAAGTTTGATATGAAGGATATGGGCCTACTACACTACTTTCTAGGTCTAGAAATTTGGCAAAAGGAAGATCACATTTTCTTAAATCAAGAAAAGTATACCTCTGACATCCTAACCAAATTCGGAATGACAGATTGTAAACCATTGGCTACCCCAATGGAAACAAATCTACACAAGCTAAAAAGTGAAGTAGAAGATTCTAAACCTATAGATCCCTCACCATACAGAAAAATTATTGGATCCCTCATGTATCTAGTAAACACACATCCTGACATCTGTTATGCAACAAATGTACTAAGTCACTTCATGTGTGAACCTAAGAAAATTCACTTAATGGCTGCTAAACACATATTGAGATATTTACGAGGGACTATTGGACTTGGTTTGAAATGTGAGAAAGTTGAAATCCAACTTCAAGGTTACTCAGATTCATATTGGGAAGGCAGTTCCACATATCGCAAGAGTACCACAGGATGTTGTTTCAGTTTAGCGTTAGCAATGATATCTTGGTTCAACAGGAAACAATTGGTTGTTGCTCAGAGTTCCACTGAGGCAAAATACACGGCTGCCTCTATGGGAGATCGAGAAGCAGTTTGGTTAAGGAAGCTATTGTTTGATCTGTTTGGAAAACCCTTGAAACTTACCATTATTCATTGTGATAATCAAAGCTGCATCAAACTCTCAGTAAATCCAGTCTTCTATAATCGATCAAAACACATAGACATTCCTTACCACTACATAAGAGACATGGTTGACAAGAACATCATTAAACTGGTTTATATCAGCACTGAAGAACAAAATGTTGACATCTTTACCAAACCTCTTGCAAAATTAAAGATAGATTATTTCAGGAGAAAAATTGGTATGACTAAACTTTAAAACTTGTTGGAATGTAATTCCTACTTTTGTACCTTGTATTCATGAATATATAAATAAAGTTATATTGAAATATTTCATTTGTGTTCAAAGAAGATGACCATCTTCTGTGTAAATAATTGTGGTTACTATTTCAAGGTGACGATCTTGACAATAGTTAACCAAGCTTCAAGATTGACACCCGAATAGGGTTGTCCTAGACTGTGCCAGATATCTTGATGCTTATGTTATTACTACATTGTGTAATAACTACTGTATCATGGTTGACACCCTAACAGGGTTGTCCTGGATTGTGTCAGATATCATGATGTTTAAATAATAAGTATTGATCATGACTAATGACTTCTTTATGTTGTCCCGAATTGTGTTGGTAATCATGACATATTATTACATTGAGAGACACAACTTAAATCCTCTCTTACTAAGAGGGAGTGTTGAGAAAATAGTTTCGATAGTATTGAAGTCTTCAAATTCTTGAAATAATATATGAAAAGATACAAGATTATATATATATATATATATATATATATATATATGCATATCATTATTGATAAGCATATATATATATATATATATATATATATATATATATATATATATATATATATATATATATATATATATATATATATATATATATATATATATATATATATATATATATATATATATATATATATATTCATACTGAGATCAGTTATGAAGGAAATATAGTCGAATGTCATCATGACTGTGATAACAGTTACGATACCTATACATACCGTGATTTATATCAGTCACGATATGTATATGTATCATGATTGTGATAACAGTCACGATACATATACATACCATAACTTATCACTACTATATATACCAGTCATGATATGTATATGTATCATGACTGCAGTCACAATACATATACATATCGTGACCTATATCACTGAAGTCGATAATCACGATATTACCGTGCATTGTGTGTTAAGTGTTAAAACGGTACAATATGAAACAACATCATTATAATTAGAAGTTGATTGTTATCAAATGATCATTATTATGGAAAGACATGACCCTACATGATTGTCCAGTCACGTACGGTCATGTCCTTTCACAATAATAACCGTTCATTCTTATACTTATATAAGATCATATCTGTTGTTTAGAAATCAATCACAGTGGCAATTATCTAATACAACAGAAGTTCGATTAAGAAAAAGCATTACATTTCTTCTCTATTCTGATCTATATTCTTTAACAATTGTGAGAGTGATATGCAAATTTGTACTTATCAAGGATAAACTTTAGAAAGGTGGTCTATGTATGATGGTTTGCAATATGATTGAGGAAGATAGGTGATGAAGCTATTGTATTGACTCAAGGAAATGGAGTAAGGAAATTTGTAATATGATTGGTAGAGCATAATGGTTGATTAGGATGCAAAGGAATGGGGATTAGAAATACAATTAAGAGAATAATGAGTAATTGGCAAGAGAACAATGTAGATAGGAGGATGAGACAAATCTAGCTATGGTGAGGAATATATTAATAGAGGATTAGAAAAACTACAATTAGGATATATCTATAAATATTTTCAATGTAAATTAATGTAATAATGGGGTAAACATTAGAAAAATGGAAAATGAGTTCTAAAGCACATTTATGGGAACACTCACTAAAATAACCATGAAAATATAAGATGGAGATTGTTAAGTAGTTAAATTTTGACCTTAGAAATGTATTCACAACTTGTTCACAATCCATAAAATTAAGCAAGCTAATGCGATCATTTTGTACATAATGTAACTAATATAAGCTTGCACATTTGAGACCTACAATTTACATCCAAAATGACAAACAAGATACACTGATTTTCATATATAAGTTGAAAGCACAATACTCTAATAGAAGCTTCATCAACCTTAATTAATACACTATTCTAATTAAAAAACAATCATTATTATGGAGTCAGTCTTTTAGTCCCATATTATCCAACTTAATCAATACCTACTTCTCTGCCAACTATCACTAAAACATACATTCCTCAAATGTGAAGGAATGCTAATTTCAACCTAACAAGTGAATAAGAAGGGGATGACAAGACATCTATTAATATAATTTTAGTCTCCAACATTTACAAATAAGAATTATACATCAAGTATCTATTTTGAAAGCATAAACTTGTCATAGATAGAAAGATCATGCTACTATTTTATCTAACTGAGTATGTAATAAATGCAAAAGGTAAACCAACCTATTATAACCATCTCATAAATAGAGTAATCAACATAACTATGTATATACTAGCATATATGTTACATCCAATCGTTTGAGAATAAACAGAACATTGAACAACTCATTTTTTCTATGATGCATATCAATCTATTTATTACCAAATACATTGGGATGATCTACATAGTCATTGTCTACTAGTACAACATCTAGTACAATTCCATGAATTATGTGCCACATGCAAAAACATTAGGAATCATGTTGCCTAGTCATGCATAGCTCCTTGCTAAAAGTGTTATTCATGGAGCACTAGAAATCATGCCATTATTTAAAAGATAGTCCGGAAGTCTTGTGCAACCCTTTGCATCATGTGCCATTCATGCAACACCAAGGGCAATGCTACACAAAACACAACCAACTTTTTTTTAGTTTTATAAAATATATTCACTTTAGTGAACTACCACTCATAAAGAACACAATCAAGTCCATTGTAGAACTATGTGCAATATGTCAAATCATCTTTTCATCATTCATTTCAGACAAGTAACCATTAACAACAACTTTTGTAGTTGTTCCATGACAAGAAAATTGTTGACATAATGAGAAATTCGACGCAAGTTGTTGGAAGATGACAAATCACACACAAGAGTTTAATAGTCATAACCATTCAACTCCAATTATGAATCCTTCACATTATTGGCTTGTTACTTATTTGTAAAACTTAAGGAAGAACACACGCACGGGAGGTGTGCATATGTATGTATGCATACATGCATAGAAACTTACATACATGCACACACATACATGTATCAATGTATGTATGTATGATAAAAAAGAGAAAACACAAAATCATAGATCTCACTCAAGAGTATGGTATATATAGAATAGAAATCAATAAAGCTGATGTTCTACTTCTATTTTTTTTTGGTCTAAATTGTTGTCTAGTTGTTCTTTTCTATATCCACACAACACATCTACACCATCATTTAAGTTGTTGTCAACCAAAGTACTTGGGATTTAGATTATTGTTACTATAGTGGTTCCTTTTACATATTCCATCAAAAAAGATTCCAATATATAGAGCTTGATATCAAACCATGAGACCCATTAAATTATCTTCTAAGTCATTCCAAGTAAGTCCAAATGGAAGAAGAATAGTATGCACTTCATATGACAACCATAGACTAAATTACAATGTCTCTTCAAGAACATCAAAACATTGTATTCAACTAGTTTGTTGAAGTGCTTTAGCTAATTGTTTCATGAACTAGTAAGTAACCTTTGATGGTCAAGTCCTCTAAGATTCTAAGTGAATTTGTATATTCTTGTGTTTGCTGCTAAATGGATGGAGATGCGATAGATAATTGGTATATTAGTTAAATTGACATTTCTTTATAAACAACCTATTGAAAAAAGATGAGGATCACACTTTGAAAGTCTCTTTTCCCATCAAGAAGTAGTGGCAAGCCCATCGTTTGTGGGAAGACCAACTAAATAGAATATTTGAGAAAACCTAGAAAATTTTTCTTGGAAGCCTTCAAGGATCAATACTATCCTGAATATATTTATGATGGATTCTATATCTAGTGACAACAATTGTGGAGAGGATGTAACCAATCGCTTCCCACCTACATTGATGCATTCATGACTTCAATTTGAAGTTGGGGAAATTTAAGTATGAGCAACGTAGTATCTACATGAACTATTGTGAACCATATCCATTCATTTTATTTCAATTGAAGCTATCCAAGGCTTACATATGGGAGAAGCGTATCACTATTAAACTATCATTAATGAATCGACGATGATGGGTAAATGTGAAAAATTTCATGTGCAAAATAAGAGGCCTTCAAATAAGGACAAATTGTCCAAGATGGGTAAATGGTATCACATATATGAAATCAACAACCAATCTCACTCAAAATCCCATGAGAAAGATAACTTTTTCACACACACATAAGAAGATGATTCACATGAGATGGAATTGATAGAGATGGATCATAGAGCCACATTGAGTACAATAGCTACAACAATTATGCTATATATATATTAAAAAATATAGTCTATTCATAAAAGTGGGTGCAAAGGAAACCATTGGATTTTTTAATGGGTGACATTAGCATGAGTAATATTATCTCTAAAGATCTTGTTACTTGAAAGATTTCGCCGATTGTGTCTAGGATAGATTGTTGGGAATTAAGGTGTATCAACTAGCTTTGGAAGTTCCTAGAATTATTTATTTATTTATTTATTTTCATTTTCTTGTAATCAGTTTGACATTATCATATTTTATTTATTTAATATTTTTTCTTCAAAAAAATATTGCATGATATTTTAAGTTGGCATCATATTCCATGTGCTATTACTTTTTGGAATATTATAAGACCCATATAAATTTTCATTTATAGTAGATTTGAGATATCCACCTTTGTGGAATCCAATGACAATCAATGATAGTGATAGGATCTTGTGATGTGTAAGAGACAATAATATAGGGAGGTTATCTTGGAATATTGATTAGTTATGACAAGGATTAATTGTTTGTCAAAAGTGCCTATTTTGGGATTGGAATATTGTCAAGTGTAGGTGCGTAGGTTTGGCGGATTAAAGGGTTAGTTATGTCAGCTAACTATAAGTGTAGGGGAAAATACATTCATTAACTTGTATGTTAAATTCTCTTAGGGGCATTGGAAATCAAGTCCAAGTTGGGAACCAAACTTCTTGGGGGTATTTTCTCATGGTTTTCTAAAGCCACAAATGGTTTCCATGTTGCAAGGGGTCTGTAAATTGGTGCTTGAGGAGTTTTAGTTTATGATGAGATTTTGTAGTTACATATATTGCCAAAATACAATCAAAATTATTTTTCATTTCAATGGAGGTGAAAATTTCTTGTAATTAATTGTATTTCAAGTGTTGTGATCATTTGTAGATTTGACAATGGTTTTTGCAAGTTTTGGAGTGTGTGATTTTCACTTGAAAGAGTTTTCCTCACATAAATCACTATGTTATGATTACATTATTATCTATTTAAAACTGTATTATATTAGATTTCAAGTTATTTTTACAACTCCCAAGATTAGCATAGGAAGTATTTGCAAAGACCTTGTTTTCTTACAAATGGTATTGGTGGTTGATCACATTTGGTTCTAGTCATTGGGTAGAAGGTTTTTCAAGCTTATCATATTTTAATAGAAGCTTTTTAGAATGATAATTTTGTGATCTTTATTTTAAGAAACAAAATGTTGAGCTATGTAAATTAAAGATGGAAGGTTTTCTAATTGATTGCGATCTATGAGATGCAATTGATGAAAAAGATTAGAGAACTATGAATGCTACATTAATTTCTCAATATTATGGAATGAAACAAAATGAAAAAAGTCTAATTATATTTTTTCTTGTAGGTTATGTTCTTATTAATGTCCACGAAGATGCCACACCAAAATTGCAATGAAAAGCTTAGATAAATCTATAAAGAAAAGTCCTCAGTATACTTATTATTCTTAGGAGACAATCTTATTCCTTGAGGCTGAAATAAAATGTATTCATTATAGACCTTCTAGATGCTTTTAATATGTTTATATCTCAATTAAAATTTGTGGCTGTGAACATGAATGTGAAGAAAATATGTCAAAAATTTATTGTGTTCTTTATTAGACCGATGTGATGACCTAGTCATAACCATTGGAAGAACTCTAGTAAATTTGAAGGTATATGATGCTGGTTCTTTTATTTTATAGGAAATGAGGAGGTTTGTCTTGGTTCCAATAAGGATCTAAGTGTTCAACAAGAATCAAAATAAATAGGTATAAAGAATTATAAGTAGCATGTAGCATGACAAATCAATACCCAAGTCAAAGAGAAGTTTGAAAGCTTATAGAAAATCCAAATATATTTATTGGAATTCCACTACGCTTGATCAAGTCTATAAGAATTACTTAAAAAATAAGAAGAATAAAGTTATTATGATTCTAGATCCAAAAAGGTAGAGGGTGATGCATTAATTACAACTTTACCTACTTGTGCAAGTGAGAATACACAATTAATTGAGTTGGGTGCATCATTTCAAATGACCTTGAATAGAGTTTGGTTCATGAAGTATGAAAATAAGAAGGTTAGTGTGCATGGGTGATAAATCCTATTTAAATATTGTTGGCCATGGTACGGTTCAGATAAAATTTCTTAATGGTAGGATTAAGGAATTTTATGGTGTCTTGCATGTAATAGGATTAAAACAATTTATCTATGAGAAAACTAATATATGTGAATGTTTAGGTTGTATTTTCTAAAGAAAGAGTTAAAATGACAAGTGGTACTATAGTGGTTACTAGAGGTAGATTGGCAACCTCATTTCATATTGATTTATGTATGGTTGAGTTCCTTAGTATTTGTTGAAGGATTAATTGTAGCATTGAATTTGGTTCCTATGAGCATTGCATTTATAAAATCCAAAAATTCATTTTGTTTACTTGAGGGCTCATAAACCTTGCAGCAATTTTTTTTTATCTAATTCATTCTAGTGTTTGGTCCTATTGACATTCCTTTGATTGAGGTATCTACTTAGTATTTTACATTTATTAATAATTATAAAATTAAAATAATGGTTTATTTTCTTAAATGAGTAAATTTTCTTTTTAGAAAGGGTAATTGACAACCTACTAAACTAGATAAAGATAACATCAACACAAACCACATGAACACTATGATTAATAGGGCAAGACCCTAGAACCCCCAGTTTAGCGCTAGGATGCCCCTAGCCTCAATTGTTGGTTGAATAGGATTTGAACTTGGGTGGGAAAACTAGCACACAAATAGAGTGGGTAACTACATGAATTGAGCTACATGTTAGGACCTTAAGAGAGTAAATATTAAGTCTTTAGTTGACTTAAAGAATTGAAAGAAATGATAGAATCACTTAGGGGAAAGAAAAAACAATATTTAAAGATTGGTTTGGTAGTTAATATTGGTCTACATATTTTGATAAATTCAATAAAGATTGTGACATTCTAATAGAAAAAAAAAATCCATATTAACCACAATGGAATTTAGTTATTGAAATAAAGAACATGATATTGATGGAAAAGTTTAATTTTAACACCTTGCCGAGGACCCTCAAGGAAACAAGCCAAGAAAACCTAGACTTTTTTTTTTTGAAACATTCTAGATAAACACAACTTCAACAAAAGATATACGACACCACATGTCACACTTGCATGAAAATGTGCACCAATGTGTGATAATGGAAAGAAAAAAATACAACATTTCTTGAATAAGACTACACCATTGTCCAAGTGAGTTGAAAATAGTGGGAAACAAGCAACAAATGCAATTTTCATAGAAACGACAAAACAATGAGAGAGGAAGTATGAATCCTCAGTGACAATAAAATTATACCACAATTGTATCCTCTTGCCAAATGACACTAGGATGGGATGAGAAAATTATCAACCTTAAATCCACATCTCACTAGGATGGCCAACTTGAGCTCAATCTCTTACAAAAAAATTGAAGATCACAAGTTCTGACATCTTTCTGTTGTGTGGAAACACACACACAAAATACATAAGTACCTAAATGTCAACCAATTGTAGGAAAATGTCTAAGAAACCTAATGCAAGGTCACAAAATGGTTTTGAAGAGTACATGACTTCATAACAAGTTATAATACTTTAGTCGACCACTAGGCTTTCTCTTCAATCCTAGGTGTGATTATTGACTTTCTCTAGACAAAAACACACAAATTGATGTAATCAACATCACTAAATCTTGTTGAAAACACACTCAAACCACCTTAGAGGTTTCCTTGACTCTTCAATCCCTATTGACAACTTTGATGCACTCAAACAACTCATTTGGGGCCTTGAAATCCCTACCACACAAGTGCACTAGACAAGGGCTCTCATAGGCTTTGGGCAGATTGGAATCCTCTAGGTGCATTGTCTTAAGGTAGACTTAAGGTATTAGTTACACTCGAAGATCATAAAAATGCCAAAAAGGCTCAGGAATGGAGTATTGCAAAGAAAATCCCCTGGACATTAGGCACAATCAACATGAAAAGGAGAGGATTTGTAGGTGCATAAATAACTCAACAATATCCTAAAATATTTCCATAAGAAATGACACACAAGAACCTGGAATCATGACAATATCCCACATTCACAACACCTAACTAGACATCCTGCAAGACCTGAACAAACCCATAATGATTGGAAAGGACATGAATCAGGTATGAAAACCTTAGGATGAGATTACAACACCATTTAAAACTACTCAAACATGATTAAATTAATTTTAAACATTAGTTGGAATATTCCTACTAACATTACCTAAATGAAATATAAACACAATAATCAATTACAAAACAATCACACTCAACTCCAATGTTGAGACACTCAAATCAAACTATCTATGTTGCAATCATTAAATATCATTCACAATTACATCTAGCTACATGATTTACACAAATACATATCATCTTAATACATGGTCAAGTGAAGACAATATTTTACATATCATGAAGACTCAAATGTCCTTGAATTTTACATTGTATAAATTGACATGAAGGAAATGCACATGAAAAATCCATTGAATATGCTTTGTTTGATATCCTCTAGAATTTAATAGTGGTATACACACCACTCAACCATGTGGAACCAAAATGGTACACTCCATGCTAGGAGTGAGTCACTAAGACCACATACAATCACACACACACACTACATGGCTAGGTGTTAGAGAGAAAGAACATGGAGTGTCATTGTGTAGTTCAATGGGATGGCTCATGTGGAATTGAGTACTCTTCTTGTAATATAAGGAACCCTAATCTTACCCTATCTAATGCTCCATGGGTGAGAAAGTCTTCTTAAGTCATCCTCAGCCTATAGTAGTGTTCAAGGAATGAGAGAAACATCCACTTATCTAAGTTAATTTTATTACCCATATTTTTCATTAGTTCTCACTTAATAAAAAATGTCCCAATAGGTTATCCTTGTGACCCCTTTGTGCCCTAAAATGCATTGGAAACTAATTCTATCATTGACTCTAATACTTAACATAGGTGTGTACACCTAAAAATGGTCAAGCTAAATCAAAGTGAGAAATCACTGCCAAAACCAAGAATTAATTGAAATCAAATCTAAAAGGATTAATTAAATAAAAAGATCAATTAATTTTAAAATTGATTTAAATAAAATTAATTATATAGTTAAAAAAAATCAAATTCAACCCAATCAAGGGGTACACATGACTAAATAAATCAATTTAATCATTTATTAATTCCTATTTTCTTCACCAACCACATGTTGACAAAATTAAATCAACCAATGGGAATTAAGGATTGATCTCACATGGATCAAAGAAAAATCAATTCTCCACCGCGCATATGGAGAATGTCTCTTGAGCATTCATTTTGTCTCTTTGTTCTAACCTTTGAGAACAAAATATTTAAATTGTCTCAACTTTTGAAACCATCAACTTGACTCAAACCTAATCATGGTTAATCTTACCCTACCCCTAAGCTTTGGGAAAATCTATAAAAGGAGGAAACAATTATTAGAAAATGATCCACTCTCATAATTGTTAATTGCATCCATGTTAGAGTCATTTTAATTGTGAATTCCTAGCATATTTTAGCATAATTTGAGTTAAGATAGGCATAATTGCATCATAGATCTTTTAATTTCTCATTCTAGAGTTGTCTCTAATGATGCTTAGGCTAAGAGCAATCCATTAGCTTCTTTAGATAGAGATCCATGAGATGTTTCTTCTTATTTTTTTCAATTCAATAGGATTAAGTGTTGAATTTGTAATTTGAGTTGATTCTTTAACAAACTAATCTCATGAAGGTATTTCTTATACAAAAAATGGCACCCACTATGGGGCTCAAGACCTCTACTAACTGAATTTGATCTTTAATTGCTAAATTGGATGCATTTGTGTTGCAAATTTATGATTTGCAAGTGAAAAAACATCTTTGAGTGGTGAAATAACGTGTATACGGTGAAGTTGGAAGCCTTTGCATGGAGAAATAGAGTGTGTGCACAAAAGTTTAGTGCCTTTCCACAAAGTTTTGATGTGTGCACAATTCTTCTATCTTCTGTCCATACTTCTTTCAGCGATTACAACCTTCCTTTGTGACACATTTCCTTTTTGTTTCAACGCTTATTAATTGTGTCTCATTTTAAATAATGCAAAACAATAATTAAATAGTGCTTTCAAAAAGTTTATGTAACCTATAGGGTAATCAGAGTAGCGTGTTTGATAATTTCTATAATGCGTAGGATAAATGGAAGTAGAATGTATGCAATTTCCTGTAGAGCATAGCTCTGTCCGTTTCAAAAGCCAAATTCTACAAATTTAATGACATTAATTTTTTGTTTTGCACATGAAAAGGCATAAACAAGTGTGTAAATCCATTTGCAGATAACTGGATCAATGAAATTGCGAAGGAAGATGAAGAGGAAGAGGAAGAGGAAGAGGAAAGGAAGAGGAGGAAGAGGAAGAGGAAGAGGAAGAGGAAGAGGAAGAGGAAGAGGAAGAGGAGGAGGAGGAGGAGGAGGAGGAAGAAGATGAAGAGGAAGAGGAAGAGGAAGAGGAAGATGAAGATGAAGATGAAGAAGAAGAATAAGAAGAGGGAACAAGAAGTAGGAGTACCATGGCTACCGGTTTTTGTACCAATTTTTCCCCTTGGGGTTGGAGAGGTGGGATTTATGTCTTCCCATCCACGTTAAATTGCAATACAGTAGGTACCACATTCTAACTACCAAATTGTCTTCCTACATTCAGCATACGAGGATCAAACATTGTGTCTTGGCTATCTAGTGCTTGTTCCCCTTTGGCACCTCTAGCCGCACTGGATTCTTCGTCACTCCTACTTCTTGTTCCCTCCAAGAGTTGAAATGTTATCCTACTACCACAAACCCTAGCAATGTTATCCTTATCCAACCTTTCCTTATCAATGTCAAGTGCAACTGTCCTATGCTAGTGCATATAAACATATCCACTAATACAGCCATTAAGGCCCCAAATAAAGTGTTCTACCAACATAGGCTCACCATGTGTAAAATTGAAATACTTCCTTACCTCAAAGAACCTATGCTCGTACTAATCCACTATCATAGTCCCCTATTGAAGATTAGGAAACTCATCAACACATTCCTATTAGTAGTGGTCATAAAGGAAAAACTCTCAAAATTGCTCCTCAAACATCTCCCATGAAACAGTCGCAATATCCAATTGGAGATTTTTCTCCTCTATGCACCACCAAGTAGACACAAAGCTCCTAAGGTACATGATGATACACCAATATCTAGTTCTTCTTGCATAAGGATATATAGAAAATAAACATCTAAGATATAAAATCCAAGTATCAACCTCCATACCACTATATGAACCATTAGGAGTGGGTGGATGGACCTCATAATGTCTATCATGTGTCCTACACCAATAGAATCCTAATCAACCATTTCCCTCTCTCTTTGATGTTATACTATAGATATAGTTAGGGTATGATAATTCTCACACTCTCTCCCCTCCTTCCATTCACCATGATTAGATAAATAAGACTCCTCATGGTGAGATGCCTTTTGATGAGGTCCCAACCAAGTGATAAGTTCGTAAAGTAACTAAATTGATTGGGGATTCCTCATCTTGTAATATGCTAGAGATCGAGGAAGATCCGAACAAGTTCAATCGAGAATACAAAGAAGGAGAAGCTCAAATTCGGGAGAGCCCTACCCATGAGTTTCCCAAGGATGAACCAATTTGATACAAAGAGGTGAAGTTAAAAGAGATAACCCTCAGAGATGAGCATAACCCGAAAACCATTCTGATGGGGGATGAATGGAACCTAGTATTAAAGATGACGACATTCAAAATCTTCACAAAATATAAGGATGTGTTCACCTGGACTTACAAGAATCTAAAGGGTGTACCTCCAGAGGTATGCATGCACCGAATTCCTCTGGTTCCTAGAGCCCAACCTGTGTGGAAGAGGCCATAGAGGATGAATAAGAACTATGCTGCAAGGGTGGAGATTGAAATTGAACAGATGTTAGAAGTTGGTATCATCTTTTTGTTAATATGATTTAGAACAATAGAGAGGGGGGGTGAAGCAGTTGTTCTCAGGTCCAGATGTATAAAATCAACTTTCAATCTCTTCAACAAATCAAATCTAACAACCAATAGTTACTCAGTCATTACTGAATACATAATAGAAATATATAACAGTGCAGTCCACAAACCAATAGTATTTAACTTGCAAAACATAGAAATGTTCAAACCAAAAAATTCACACAAGCATTAACACCAGGATTTATAGTGGAAACCCAATTTGGGAAAAACCACTTTGTAACATGTTATCGATATTTTCACTCTTCTGAAGTGAGCTCTGTGAAAAGCCAACCTTGTCAAAGGTTACAAACACACTGTTAGGTGTGACCCGGTTAAAGGATTTCAACCACCTGGTTAGGAGTGCACCTTGTTATAGGACTTACATACATTCCATTATAATGCAACCTTGTTCAAAGGATTTATACAAATGATTGTTAGGTCAACCTTGATTAAATAATTTCAAACTGATACAATGGTTAGAAAGTAACAGTAGTGTTTGATTTGAAAACATACAAATAACTTTGCAAATAATAGATCCAATTCTATACACATATGCTAGCTTACTGACTGTGATCCATTTCCATCTCCATCACTGATCTTCTCAAAAATCCCTTCAAGCAATCACAACTCCTCCTTCATCCTTTTCTGCTTATATAGTAATAACAACAACTCCAGCATCCTCTCTTCAACCTTGCGCTTAGGTTTCCTTAATACCTCTTCATTTAGGTCGATCCATCTTTTACCACTTAATCTCCTCCATAGATCTTAGGGTTAGGTTAGATTCATTGAATCCTTCCAACTTTATGTTCTTCATCCATCCTTCTAGAAACATCTCAAATCTCTTTATGGAATCACAATAAAATGGTTTACAGTGCATTAAATGCTTCCATACTATCAATAAATAAAGTCAACACATTTTACATAATCCAAGAATTCAACTATGTTGGCTAGGAATTTGAGTTCTTCCTCAAATGTAAATTACTAATGCTTGGTCAATACTGTATTCAACTCCTCAGTCTTCACTGGGTATCCCACTCACCACTGAAACTATTTCCTCGGCTAATACTATCTTCCTCGGCAATTAACTGATGTTCGGTCAACACTAAATTTACTCAGCATATATTGGCTCGGTCGACACTAACATCACTTGGCTTAAACTAGATTTATTCACTTTTTCTCGGTTAAGCCTACTTGTTTAGTCTTACTTCTTACTTAGATAAGCAATACATTATCTTATCATTGTGCCACATAATCAAGTACTAATTAAAATATCAAGATAACTCAACCTTTCCTTAGGTGCTATTGTTATCAACCTTGCCCTAATCCTTCTCAACAATCAAATGGATATAGTACTTTCTTACATAGCAACAATCTTACCAGTTAAGGTTTGACATCAATGACAATACAACAATTGCTTCAATTGCAGTTTCTAACAATCTCCGTCTTTGGCATTGATGGCAACACCATATGAATAACACATGAATCACCAACCAATCCAAAACTTATCCATCCATCAAAAATATTTATAATATCCTTAGCTTCATTCTGATTCAGAATCAATTGGCCTTGCTTACATGTCTGTCCACATAGTAACATCCACTTGATTTCTTCTTAGTTCCTTTCCTCTGAATTTCTCCCTCTTACTTGATCTTCCATGAAATCTCACAATGTGTTTTCATCTTCTTCATCTCCCTCTTTGACAATAATGCCAAAGTAGCAACTAAAACATACATCCTTCAGATGTAGATGTCATCTTGTCAGTTCAGTAACAATATTTATCCCTCTGTCATCTTTTCTTATGACTGATTGTTAGCTTTGCTGTACTTTTCACAACTCTAGGCTGCTCCTAAACTGTGACCTTTCTCTGCATCAATTTGTCAGATACTTCTTAGCAACACATTTGATGCAGTACTCCTAGCTTGACTAGTCAACCTTAGTTAGGGGAAGAACCCCTAACTGTCCTCTCAGATATTCATGAGCTTCTTTAGGTAAAGCTTTAGTGAATATGCTTGCTAGTTGTTCCTTTGTATTCACATATTCCATTCAGACCTCTTTATCCTATACTAATTCCCTCAAGTAATGATACTTGATGGTGATGTGTTTGTTCTTTGTGTGCATCATTGGATTATTAGATATGTTGATAGCACTTGTGTTGTCATAGTAGATGACAACTGGTTCAGTGATCTCTTCTTTCATGCCTACCAACAATTGCTTTATCCATACCAAGTTTGAATAGTTCACTGTTGCAGCCACATACTCGGCTTCAGTTGTAGATTGGGAAATGCAATTTTGTCTCTTTCTTGTCTAGGAAACTAATCTTTGTCCAAGAAAGAAAGCTCCACCACTAGTAATCTTTCTATCATCCACATTTCTTGCCCAATCAATATCAATATACACTCTCAGTTCAAATCTTTCATGCTTCTTGTAGTACAATCCATAATCTGTAGTCCCTTTCAAATATCTCATTATCCTTTTGACAGTCATCATGTGAGTTTCCTTAGGATTGGCAGAGAATCTTGCCACAATCCCAACTGCTAGAGTAATATCTGGTCGACTGTGAACAACATATTGCAGTTTTCCAATCATGGATCTATACAAGGTCTGGTTTACTTCAGCAGCATCATCATTTTTAGACAATTTTTTTCTAGTAGCCATGGGAGTACTTACTGGCCTTGAATCCTCGATACCAAAGGTTTTCAATATCTCATGAACATATTTAGACTAGGTAATGAAAATACCTTTCTCCATCTGATATACTTGTAAACCAACAAAGAATTTGATCTCCCCAAACATACTCATTTCAAATCCAGTTTACATTTCATTTGAAAATTTCTTACACAGGGCATCTTGTCTACCAAATATAATATCATCTAAAAAAAAATTTGCTAACAAGATTCCTTTACCTTCTTCATCTTTCATGTACAAATTGTTGGTGTCATTTGTCCTTGAGAATCGAATCTATATCAGGTAATTGTGCAGCCTCTCATACCATGCTCTGGGGGCTTGCTTTAATCCATACAGTGCCTTATTCAGTTTGCAAACCATGTGTCTCTTGTTTGGATCAAAAAATCCTTCAGGTTGTTCAATGTACACTTCTTCTAATATACCATTTAAAAATGCAGACTTGACATCCATTTGGTATACCTTGAAATCTTTGTAGGCAACATATGCAAGTAGAGTTCTTACTCCTAGTCTTGCTACAGTGGCAAATGTCTCCCCATAATATATTCCTTATTCTTGTGTGTAGCCTTTGCATACTAGCCTTGCTTTGTTCCTTGTGATTTGTCCATGTTCATTCAGCTTGTTTATAAACACCCATTTTGTTCCAATGACATTTTTGTTTTCTGGTCTCAGCACCACAGTCCAGGTATCATTCTTCTCTATTTGGTCTATCTCCGCATTCATGGCTTGGATCCAGTCTTCATTTTATAATGCCTCCCTTGTTGTCTTAGGCTCAAATTCACATATTAAACATGTAGGATCTCTTAACTTGCTTCTGGTCAAAACTCTAGTTTCTTTGTCTCCAATGATTTGTTCAGGCTTGTGATGTCTCCTTACATATTGTTCCAAAATAGGTTCTTCTCTCCTTTCTTCTTTCTCTTTAGGTTCACCAAAAACATTGTCAGATTCAGCTTCTAAATGCTCGGCAACCTCTTCCTGATACTTGACAGCTTCCTCCTGTTGCTTGACATGTTCTTCTTATCTCTCAGCATTATTTCCCTGATGCTCGACATTGCTTACTCGAGACTCTGCATCAGGTGCAATTTTGTCACTTGCCTCTCCTTCTTCTATATATACAAAATATCTGTAATCTTTTGGTTCTCTCTTGCTTTCCTATTCATTTTTCTCTGCATACTCATCAACTTTGACATTTACACTTTCCATAATTTTTTTAGTGTTAGAGTTCAAACACTTCTAAGCTTTGCTTTTTGTGGAATAACCTAGGAATATGCCCTCATCACTTTTAGCATCAAACTTTCCATTTCTATTTTCTTTTAGTATATACCATTTGCTTCCAAAAATTCTAAAGTACTTTACATTAGGTGCATACCCGTGCCATAACTCATAAGATGTAATATTTGTACCTTTTTTGATCTATACTCAGTTCAGGGTATAAACAGTTGTACTTACAACTTCTCTCTAGTACTTTTGTGCAACATTCTTCTCAGTCATTAGTGTTCTTGCACAATCCATGATAGATTTGTTCCTTCTCTCTACTATATCATTCTGTGGAGGTGTTCTAGGTGAAGACATTTGTCTTTTGATTCCTCTATCATTTCAAAATAGATTGAACTCATTGGATATGAATTTTCCACCTCGGTCAAATCTTAGACACTTCAGGTTCCTTGCTATCTCCTTTTCAACCTTAGCCAGATACCACTTAAAAATTTGAAAAGCATCAGATTTTCCTTTTAGAAACATTACAGTCATCATTATGGTGAAATCATCAACAAACAGAATAAAATATCTAGCACCACTATAGCTTTGTACACCCATAGGTCCACAAAGGTCAGTATGAACCAAATCTAAAGCATTTTCAGAAGTAAAATTCTTTTTCTTGAAACTAGACTTTGTCATCTTACCCAACTGACATTGTTTGCACATTACATTCTTAGGTTTCTTCAATCTCGGTAGTCCTCTCACTTTCTTCTTTTTACTAATTTCTACCAAATTATCAAAGTTACCATGACATAGCCACTTATGCCATAACCATATATCATCAAGTTGTGCAATCATACATGTCTCTTCAGATAGGTCTAGATAGAAAAAATTACCTCTTGTCTATTCTCCACTTCCAATCAGTTCACCAGTGGCATCAAATATCTTAGCCTTCCTGTGATGAAATTCCACTCGATATCTAGTGCTATTAAGTTGTGCAACACTTAGCAGATTATAATTAATACCTTCAACCCAATAAGCATTTTCACAAGTGATCTTATCAGTTAGCTTAATCAAACCTTTGCCCCTAATAGGACATGGTGCATCATTACCAAATTTAACACTTCTACCTTTGTAATGATCTAAGGTATCAAACTTACTTTTATCACTAGTCATGTGGTGTGAGCAACCAATATCAATAATCCACTTATCATTTTTGTTCACATAGGATATCAGTGCAGTTTTCTCATCCTCATCAAACTCATCCTTCATAGCAACATATACTACTTCTATCTCAAAATCATCACTATCACTATCAGTGTCAGTTTCTTCTTCAACTATGTACCAAGATTTCTTACCTTTTCCTTTGTAGTCCTTGAACCTTCGGTATCCTTTGTCTTCTCTTTTGTCATTATGCTTGCTATCTCTTTCCTCATCCTTGCCATCCCTATCAGGACATCTTGCAGCTATATGACCAACTTTATTACATAAGAAACATATGATAGGGAGTTTACCTTTATACTTTCCTTTTCCCCGTTTCAATCTTTTGGCCATAAGAGCTTCAAGATCCTCTAGTTCTTCATCAAATGTGTCACTTTCACTTTCACTCTCACTCATGCATTTTTCCTTTTCTTTCTTTGACTTACTCAAAACCATTTGTGACTTAAATGCAGATTCAACATTAGCAACTATGAAGTTATCAAAATTAGAAAGCTCAAAAGCAGTAAGCTTACCAACAAGACTTTCCAAAGTAAGAGTATTATTAGGGTTACATCTAGATTCTTGAATTGCTGAAATTTTGATGGCATAAATAGGATGCAAAGTTATCAAAACTTTTCCAATAACAGTCTCATCATCAATAGTTCCATTAGCTCCTCTAATAGCATTTACAACTTTTATTCTACCACAATATTGTGCAATATTCTCACCTTCTTGCATTTTAATTTCATCAAAATTACCTCTCAGGCTTTTAGCTTTTGCTCTTAGTACATTTATGTCTCCACCATAGATGTTTGCAAGAGTGTCCCACATTTTCTTTGCATTTGTGCAATATCTGATGTCTTCAAATTATGGATAGCTTAGGGTAGATGCAATCTCCAACATTGCTTGATTATGCTCTTGTTTAGCTCTCATCTCCTTGGTAGTCAGAGGTGCAATAGGTGTAACATAGTCATGCTCAATGTAATATTGTGTTGAATCACCAGTACCAACTAGATGCAGTTTCATCAGACTTTGCCATGTAGGGAAGTTCTCCTTATTTAGCTTCAGTACCTCCTTCTTATACATCCTGATCATTTACTTCAAGTACCTTTAAACTTTTTCTCTATAAGCACTAACAACTCTGATACCAATTGTTAATATGATTTAGAACAACAGAGAGGGGGGGTGAATTAGTTGTTCTTAGGTCCAGATGTGTAAAATCAAATTTCAATCTCTTCAACAAATCAGATCTAACAACCAATAGTTACTCGGTCATTATTGAATACATAACATAAACATATAACAGTGCAGTCCACAAACCAATAGTATTCAACTTGCAAAACATAGAAATGTTCAAACCAAAACATTCACACAAGCATTAACACCAGGATTTATAGTGGAAACCCAATTTGGGAAAAACCACTTTGTAACATGTTACCGATATTTTCACTCTTCTGAAGTGAGCTCTATGAAAAGCCAACCCTGTCAAAGGTTACAAACACACTGTCATGTGTGACTCGGTTAAAGGATTTCAACCACCCAGTTAGGAGTGTGCCTTGTTATAGGACTTACATACATTCCATTAGAATGCAACCTTGTTCAAAGGATTTATACAAATGACTATTAGGTCAACCTTGATTAAAGGATTTCAAACTGATACAATGGTTAGAAAGTAACATCAGTGCTTGATCTGAAAACATATAACTAACTTTGCAAATAACATATCCAATTCTATACACATATGATGGCTTACTGACTATGATCCATTTCCATCTCCATCACTGATCTACTCGGAAATCCCTTCACGCAATCACAACTCCTTCTCCTTCAGCCTTTTTTTTTCTTATACAGTCAATAACAACAACTCCAACATCCTCTCTTCAACCTTGCACTTAGGTTTCCTTAATAACTCTTTGTTTAGGTCGATCCATCTTTTACCGCTTAATCTCCTCTGTAGATCTTAGGGTTAGGTCAGACTCATCGAATCCTTCCAACTTTATGTTCTTCATCCATCCTTCTAGAAACATCTCAAATCTCTTTATGGAATCACAATAAAATGGTTTACAGTGCATTAAATGCTTCCATACAATCAATAAATAAAGTCAACACATTTTACATAATCCAAGAATTCAACTATGTCGGCTAGGAATCTGAATTCTTCCTCAAATGTAAATTACTAATGCTCGGTCAATACTGTGTTCAACTCCTCGGTCTTCACTAGGTAGTCGGGTCACCACTGAAACTGCTTCCTCGGCAATTAACTGATGTTTGATCAACACTGAATTTACTCATCATATACTGGCTTGGTTGACACTAACATCACTCGACTTAAACTAGATTTCTTCACTTTTGCTCGGTTAAGCCTACTTGTTTAGTCTTACTTCTTACTTAGATAAGCAATACATTAGTTTATCATTGTGCCACATAATCAAGTACTCATTGAAATATCAAGATAACTCAACCTTTTCGTAATCCTTCTCAACAATGAAATAGATATAATACTTTCTTACATAGAAACAATCTTACCAGTTAAGGTTTGACATCAATGACAATACAACAATTTCTTCAATTGCAGTTTCCAACACTTTTGGGTTGATACAAGTGAGTGGGTTTCCCCAATTGTGATCTCCATAAAGAAGGAAGCTAATTAGATCCTCATTTGTGTGGATTTCAGATGTCTCAACACAGTAACAATCTAGGACAAGTTTCCCATCCCCTTCATTGATAGCATATTGGAGGAAGTGGCCGGCCACGAGATCTATTGTTTCATGGATGGGTTTCTGGATATAACTAGATATCCATTGTGGAGGAAGACAAATTGAAAACAACCTTTGTAGTGGAAGATGGTTTATATGCATACAATTGAATGCCCTTTGACCTTTGTAATGCACCGGTGACCTTCCAACAATATTTTACATATCTTTGACAAGATGTCGACCGAAAAATTTAAAGCATTCTGGGATGATTGGTCCATATTCAGTGGGCAGGAACAACACATTTCTACTTTGGGGGAGTGCATGGAATGGTGTCAGTGAACCCATTTGGCACTTAACCCAAAGAAGTGTCAGTTTATGGTGCCACAAGGGAAGTTGCTTGGGCACATAGTATGTAAAGAAGGATTAAAAATGGACCCCGACAAGGTATGTGTAATATTCAGATGGAGGCCCTCACAAACATGACTGGTGTCAAATCCTTTCTTGGCCATATCGGATACTATTGCCGATTCATAAAAAACTTCGCACAGATTTCATATTTGATGGATAGGCTCATGAGGAAGGGGGAGCCATATGCTTGGATGAAGGAGCAATATGAAGCCTTTGAGGATTTGAAAACAAGGTTGTTGGCCGCTCCTATTCTAGCATTCTCTAATTGGGATAGGGAATGTCATGTGCATGTGGATGCATCAAATTATTCCATTGAAGCCACTCTGGCTCAAGAAGGAGGGCACGGATTTGATCACCCCATATATTTTGCAAGAAAGTTGTTGTTGAATGCTGAAAAAAATTACAACACCACAAAAAGGGAGGCCCTTGGAATCCTCTACTTAGTTTAGAAATTCAGGCACTATTTACTAGTGATGCCATTTACCTTTTATGTGGACCACCAGGCTCTCATGTACCTAGTCAACACACCTATTATTTAGGGTAGGATGAGTTGGTGGCTCCTCTTACTTCAAGAGTTCACATTCAAAATTGTTGTATGACCTGGATGTAGCCACGTGATCGCCAACCAATTATCCTGGATCAAGTCTGGTGAACCACTTGTTGGAATAAATGATGATTTTATGGAAGTGCATCTATTTCACATAGTCATACTCCTAAAGTTGTACACAAGCATAGGGGAATATTTTTCCACCACCTAGTTCTATTAGGACATGCCCCATAGAGAATGTAGGAAGTTGGTCCTCCGGAGTAGGACCTTCAAACTAATCAATAGACTATTGTATAAAATGGGTCCGGACCAAGTACTCAGACGATGCATAATGGAGGAGGAGGTATGAAAGGTAGTGAGGGAAGCCCATGAAGGACCAACAGGAGGAAACATGGGTCCCAATATGATAGAGAGGAAGGTAATCTTAATAGGATTATGGTGGCCAACGCTATACAATGATACTAGGGAATGGGTAGTCAGATGTGATACTTGTTAACACGCAAGGAAACCTCTCAAATGAGATTTTATGCCCCTTAATCCTTCCCATGCACAAGAGATATTTGAGAGATGGGGGTTGGACTTCGTCGGGCCTCTCAAAGCCATTCGTGCTTGATGATGCCGCTATATTGTAGTGGCCATTGAGTATTTAAAAAAATGGGTGGAAGCACGTTCACTGACAGATAACTCAGCACTAAGCACTGCCAAGTTTATCTATGAGAAAATAATAATGAGGTATGGCATTCTAATCCAATTGACGAGTGATAGAGGTGGTCATTTTGTGAATCATGTCATTAAGCTCATAACAACCGAATTCAAAATATTCCATATGTTGTCGAGTCCCTATTATCCTCAGGCGAACGGTCAGTTCGAGGCAACTAACAAAATATTGGTGGGAATTTATAATGCATCATTTGAATGTCAGGGGTTAAGTCCATTAAGCAAAAGTTGAGGAAAATGCACCCACACATAGCTCTTTTAGTCAAGGCGAAATTAGAAAAATTGTTGAAAGTGGGATTCATAAGGGCAATAGCTTATGTCGAATGGATAGCTAACATTGTACCGGTCACAAAACATGACAAATCCATTCGAGTATGCATGGATTTTTGAGACCTAAATCTTGCTTTTCCTAAGGATGACTTCCCACTCCCAAGCATTAATGCAATAGTTGACTTGACAATAGGTCATTCTATGTACTCCCTAATGGATGGTTTCAGTGGATATAATTAGATCAAAATTGCACATGAAGACTAGGAGAAGACTGCCTTTACTTGCCCTTGGGGCACTTTTTGTTGGAATGTCATGCCCTTCGGCCTTAAAAATGCTAGAGCCACATATCAAAGGGCCATGACAACTATCTTCCATGACATGATGCATACATTCTTAGAAGATTATGTGGACGATATATAGGCAAAATCCCACAAAAGAGAAGAACACCTCCAAATTTTGAAAAAGATATTCATTCAGTTGGAGCAATTCAAAGTCAGATTAAACCCAAAGAAATGTGCCTTTGGTGTCCAATCCGACAAGTTATTAGGCTATATAGTTTCCGCCAAAGGAATTGAAGTGGACCTAGAGGAAGTACAAGCCATAATGGATATGGAGATACCTAAGAACATCAGCCAAATGAGATCCTTACAAGGCAAAATACAATCCATAAGAAGATTTATCTCTTAGTTGGCCGAAAAATGTCATTCCTTCACCAGGTTGCTACATAAGGATACTATATTCATGTGGGATGAAGAATGTGATCAAGCTTTCACATTATTGAAGACCTATTTGATAAATCCACCTATTCTCATGCCACCAATCAAGGGAAAAACATTGCTTTTATACATATCTGCTACCGAAAGATCCCTAGTAGTGCTTTTGGCGCAAGAGGATGAACAAGGAAAGGAAAGAGCTATCTACTATTTGAGTAGGACATTGATCAAATACGAACTTAACTACACATTCATGGAAAGAGTTTTCCTAGCAGTGGTGTTTGCATCTCAAAAGTTGAGACATTATATGTTGATGCATAAGGTCAAGCTAATTGCCAAAATTGATCCTCTCAAGTATTTGTTAAGCAAAACTGCCTTAACGGGTAGGACAACAAAGTGGGTTATGATATTGAGTGAATTCAACATTGAGTATGTCGATATAAATGCAATAAAAGGGCAAGTGATAGCGGATCACTTAGCTGAAAACCCCATGAATTCTACACAAACTATTCAAGTGGAATTTCTGGATTCCGCCATTGTAAACATAAAAGCAAAAATGTGGAAGTTATATTTTGATGGCTCCTATACTCAAGGAGGTTCCGGGGCTGGAATACTATTGGTCACTCCTGAAGGTTACACCATTCCTAAGTCCTACAAACTCTTGTTTCCATGCACAAATAATATAGCAGAATATGAGGCACTAGTCATAGGCATCAAAATGGCCTTAGAGTGGAACATCACGGAGATACAAATTTATGGAGATTCTCAACTCATCATCAATTAAGTCAACAATGAATATAACACTAAAGATGAAAATTTGATGCCATATAAGATCATGATTGATGGATGGAAGAAGTACTTTGCCTTGATCACTTTTGAGCAGATTCCTAGAGAGAAAAATAGAGTAGCTGACACCATGGCCACCTCGGCTTTCTTGTTACAAAAACTTGATCAAAATGAGAAGTACGAGTTCTTGGTGGAAGAGTTGGTGAAACCGACATTCAACCTTCCCGAAACCCAAATTGTTTCCCTATTACATGGACATGACTCCCCTTGGTACGACCCTATATCCACATATCTCAAAGACCAAGTGCTACCCTTAGACCAAACTCGAGCCCAAAAATGAAATTTCATATGCCAATCAGCCCGTTACATAATCCTCTCAGAAACATTGTATCGCAAGGGTCTTGACAGGACATTACTTAGGTGTCTAGAGGAGGAAGAGTCTAAGTTAGCTTTGCATGAAGTTCATGATGACATTTGCGGGTCACACGCAAGCGGGTTAAATCTAGCTAAGAGAATCCTTTGCTTAGGGTATTTCTGGAAGACATTAGAAAAAGATGCTTGCCACTTTGTTCGGATATGTAGCAAGTGTCAATATCATGGTGACATGATACATGCACCGGCACAGGAATTACACCCATTTTTTACACCTTGGCCTTTCTATCAATGGGGGTTTGATTTAATTGGCGTCATATACCCACCTTCTTCAAATGGTCACAAATATATCATAACAACAATAGAGTATTTCACTAAGTGGGTCAAAGCAGTTCCTTTGATCACGACCATGGGTAAGAAAATTTACATGTTCATCTTGAACCACATCATTTGCAGATATGGCATTCCTCACGGCATCATAACAGATAATGGAAAACAATTTAAAAACAAGGACGTGGATGAACTTTGTGCTACATTTCATATCACTCACCACTCCTCATCAATCTATTACCCTCAGGGAAATGGGCAAGCCGAAGCCACGAACAAGAATATCTTGAAAATCTTGAAGAGTTCGGTCAATAAATCAGGAAGGGATTGGCATGTGCAAATTAATCCAGCATTATGGGCCTATAGAACGAGCATTCAGACACCTATGGGAGCCACGCCATTTTCATTAGTCTATGGGGCCGAAGCAGTTCTACCATTAGAGGTTGAAATCCCATCTCTACGAGTGTCATTACAAGGATTGATCACAGATGAGAACTATAGAGGCGCTAGACTTCAACAATTGGAGTTACTTGAAGAACATCAAACACAAGCTTATGAGCACCTGAAAGTGTATCAAAATAGAATCTCAAGGAACTCTAATAAACATATCAAACCGAGAGTCTTTCAGGTAGGAGACTTAGTGTTGCAAGAGAACCCAAAGAATCAGGTTGAAAGAGAGAAGAAAGGAAAATGGAGGCTAATTGGCTTGGCCCATTCATCATAGTGTCTTCATTTGGCACAGGAACCTATAAGTTATCAAATTGTGAAGGAGAGGAACTCCAAGAACCCATCAACAACATTCATCTCAAAAGGTTCTACACATGAGGGAGATGAAAGAGTATAAAGAGTATCAAATGAAGAGCATCATATTTATTGCACATAGTCAAAGAGATCTTGAAAAATACAAAAAAATTGAAAAAAAGAAAAATACAAAAAATACAAAAAAAAAAAAAGTGCCTTGGTGAAAACCTAGCAATAGGCGCCTTGGTAGCAAAAAAAGAAAAAGCTCCAGAAGGTGAAAACTTGGTAAACACGCACCTTTTGTTCCCTTAAGTTTGTCTTTCCTTGTCACATATGTCCATATTGCATTTCCAACATCCCATTTGTACAACTGCCATTGCATTCATCATTTGTACATAGTCATAATAAAGCCGTTTAGTCACATTGTTGCATTACCTATCAACCCTAAGTTTGTGGACCGATCACATTTATCACTTGGGGGTAGAAGAGGATTGGAAATTTGGTACCAAATGGATTCAATAAGTGCTACAATCAATCACGTCAGAGAGAGATTTATCAGAGTTTTAGAAGAGTGGAAAGTTATTGAACCTTTTATGGATATCATTGTTCAAAAGCCTAAGTATTTGATCCTACAACATGATCCTTGAGCCTTCATTGACTTTATAATTTAGGATTAAAAATTGAAAAAACACCTTAAAGATCAGAATGCTTGGAAATACTTTTTGAAAATTAGGAAACATTGCAAAACACTTGAAACTTTCTTTTGATAAATCTTTATGAAATTAACTTTTTATCATATCTTTTGAGCTATTTGATGATGTTTTGACTAGATTAGCCATGAGAAAGACATGATATTTTATTGCCTTTGAGTGATTATTTTGAGGAAGATTCATCAACTTATGAGAGTTTGTCTAATGACATGGTCATCAAAGAGCCATCGAGGACTATCTCATAAGTGGACAGATTGACCTTTGCTTGTTTACACAAATGGATCCCTTGGCTATTTAGATCTTCTATATCTTAATACCAAAAATCCACTTGCAACATTGAATCCGTTGACACCGGTATTCAAACTCCCATAGTTTGGTCATCCAACTAGTGAGGGTTGTACTTGGTTCAAAAAGGAGGTTACCAAAAAGTGATAAAAATTGGTATTCATATCATCATGATGTGGTCAATGATGATTGTACTAGCTTTCCAGTCCCAAAATACTCAATGATGAAAATTTATCTCCATGGCATTTCCTTGCTAAAAGCTGGTGACACTTAGGTTGCATTGCTTTATCCTGTTAGATTAATTGCATTATCATGTTAGATTAATTGCATTGCATTTCTTTATCATGTTAGATTGCATTATCATGTTAGATTAATTGCATTTGTTTGTGGTTAATTTTCCAAGGGCAAAGGGGGTACATCAATAATCTTGGTTAGTCAAAACATTAACGAAATGAGGGATTCCATCAAATGTCTTACTCTTGATCAATCAAAACAAAGAAAATGAGATTATCTTTTGCATTCATGCATAGCATTAATCATTAGACATTATCCATATACCAGAAAAAGAGAAAAACATCCATACATCATTTGCATACAAATAGCTAAGGATAGCATTGCATCCATTGAAAAGAACAACATAAGGGACATTTCCATATGCAGTTCCATAAAACATTTTGCATCCATACATTGAGAAATAGATAAAACCATGTCATAAATCCATACATCATTGCATCATTTATCTATATCATAAAATAAGATAATTGCATCCATAGCATAAATCAAAGTAAATGCATAACACATCATATAGTTGCATAAAAGATAATCTCATAAACAACTCATCAAGGAGAACCAAGGAGTATATCATCATATATCATCAAAAAAAAAATGTTCATCAACGATCCATCAACTCAGTATATCAAGATACAATGCCATACAAAGGGATACATCAAATGGTCCGATCAATCAAAAAACATGACAAGTACATCAAATAATGAGTGAATCTATCATCAAAGATATCAAGATCCTATAGGACCAGATCCATTTGGACCTCTACCATCTGGTGGGGGAGGAGCTTGAGAAGTACTCACTCTGCTCTGTCTCTGAATCATAGTAGACATGAATTGCTGCATCAATGTGGAAACTTGATCTAAGCACCCAACAACACTGGACATATCTATCCTCATAGCCTGAACCTCTCATACTACAGTACCCATAGTAGGAACATCCTGTGAACCCTGTCCATGATCCTGTGGCTGCTGATCCTGTATAGGCACCTACTGTGCTGGAACCTGATCCTATTGTGCTACATCATCATCTTACTGAGCCAAGGCTACTCTCTGCAACTGAACCAAAGGATCCAATCCACCAGGAATCTACTTAGCAGCATCAACATGAGCATGTCTCTCCTATCTCTGATGTCTATGAGCTCTATGCTGTCTATCTACTCTAGGCTATCTATCACGTGCATCATCATGACCTCTAGCATGATCTCTATCCCTCGCATGACCATCTCTCACCTGTCCTCTATCAGCAATAACAGGAGGATCTCTCTACCCTCCTTGTCTCCGCCGTCTACCACCACCACCTCCATCACCCCGACCTGGTATAGGCTCTGCTGGATCAATAAAATGAGTAAACCTATTACGAGCCCACCAATCAGAAAACTCATGAGACATCCTTGCATCTGCTACACCAGAAAGAATCTCCCATCTGCAATAAGCCATATCGACAATTTGATCTAAGGAAAACTGATAATCAATAAGAGGACCCCACATAGATCTCTCTGCCTGTACTCGATCATATAGTGTTGTACCCTGTGGCATATCTTGTGTCTGATCATACTGTCTCGAAACTCTGCCAAAGAAAAAGTGCTCAATAGTGGTAGTAGTGTGACCAATCATCCAGCGAGGGGAAAACATATATGGTAACTCATCATCATCCTCCCTCCACAGCTCGCAACCCCTGTATGGTCTCCATAAAACCTGATCTAGATCATCAATTTGTCATCGCCAAAAATCCAAATGACCCAAATGATGATGTATAACCATCCCAGTGTATAGAAAAGCATAGGGAAAACCCCGAGGTTGAACCCTGTCAGAAATGGGCCTAGTGATGGGAAGATGCTCCCATATCCACAATTGAAGAACCACTGCACCAACCGACAAGGATGCACTCGCTCGATAAACTACCTTGTGCAAATCATGATATAGTTGTGTAAGGATGCATGACCCCCAATCAAAGCATCGAGGATGAGCAAGCAAATCCTCTAATATCCTACCCCATCTGACACAAGAACCATGACCTCACCAGTAGGGAAGAAGTAAACTGCCAATCAATGCACCAAGTATTGCTAGCAAGGTAGGAAAGGAAGCAAACTGAGGCCAAGTGATCGTATCACCCATCATCAATAGAATTGTCCCCGAACACTCGTCGGCAGACAATAGAATCATAATACACTACCTCTCCTCTGCATGGGATCCGTAGTAATCGATACACGTCCTCGGGCGTGATCATCATCTCTCCATAAGGCAAATGAAATGTGTTGTGGTCAGAGTGCCATCGCTCTGCCACTGCAGTCAGTAAACCATGGTTGAGCTGGAACCATGGGAGATCAAGGAGAAAACTCAAACCACACAACTCAATCACATGGAACTCAGCATCTGTAAGATTCTGGCCCAAATCAATGACCCAAGAAGCCATTGTCCGGATGTATAAAGTAGGAAAGTTTTCCTATTGGCAAAGCAAAGGAATCATATCAGTATACCATATCAAGGAATTATCTCAAGTCAATCAAAGTCTATCAAAAGTATCAAGCAATCACACCAAGTACCATTTGTTCATTTCTCTGTGTCTTGAGAACGAAGCCACAGTATCAAATCATATCGATTTTCACACTGATTGATTTATCCTATCAATATCCTATCCTAATTAGATTGACACATCACATTCATTGGTAACACTATCCTGATATCCTAATCCATTTTTTTTGTTGAAAGCAGCAGACCTAATCTAATCATTTGACTCAAGCATCGAAAGTCATCAAATTTTCATCAGACACAATCAAGTACACGTGTGAAAAAAAGTACAATTTTTTTTTCAAAAGTCTACAGTCGTGATTTTAATCATCCCAGGTGACATTCCTCCTAAGCGACAGCAAAAATTTGTGAAGTGAAATTATTCGGGTGTTAGATGATAGTTCTTCTACTACGTGACACTGAATCATGCTAGGTGACAACAAAAGGTGGCCTAGGCGACAGTAAATTTGCTAGGGTTTCCTAAGCGATAGACTATATGAAAAAGGGCATTTTAACCTAGTTGAATGCGTGAGTATCCTATTATCAGGTGAGGATGAAAGTTTGTTAAGCAACATTAAACTACACGGAAGCATGAAAGAAAAGTGTGGATGCGATAATTAAAGGGTCTAGGCGACAGTAAAATGATCCTAGGCGTGATTTTGCATATTAAATGCAACGATGAAACAAGAAATTGCAATAAATGATAATAAATGAGCAATAAATGCAAATACGAGGTTCAAAATAACTTACAGGAGGTCCATACTCAGGTGGCCTTGCATATCTCTGACACCTCTCGAATCAATGCTCTCGAATAGGGACAACCATCTCAAAATTCACCGCAGGATCAGAGCAAAATCACCAAAGAGAAAAGTAAAAATGAATAGTAAAACAAGGTTTTTCAACCTATTTAAGCTATTTTGACCTAATTTTGGAGGTGAAATTTGGCTTAGACCTATAAATTGACATATCAAACCAACTGAGGCATCCTTTAACACAGCATATCATCAAGTTTTTCAGAAATGAAAACATATTCAATGAATCAAACATCATCAAATCTTTCAAATCAAGAAATTAATATGTTTTAATTTCTGAGGGGGCATCAGGGTATCAAATTGAAATTGAAATCAAACAACATGGAATCAGTGGGGCATCAAAAATATCGTATCAGAGGCAACAATCAATCAATATCAAAGGCATATCAGTGAATCAGCAATCAGGACCTAAAAGTAATCAGGACTCAAAAGAATCTTTGAATCAATGTTCTTCGCACATCAATTCAAAGAGGGGCATTTGTAGACACGCAAAATTGGACAAGTTCTTTTAAATCAATAAAGTGGCTTAAAATCATCAAAAGGCATTAATTCAATCAAAAAGGGATCAAATCAATTAAAATGGACATAATTAAATAAAGTTGGACAAAAATCAATTAAAGCAAAGGAAAAATCAAACAATGAGGTTAAATAATTAAATCAAAGATTAAAGGGGTGAAAAGCAATACATAATTGATTTTAATCAATTAAGTTGTATAGTTGTTTAAAGCAAAAATCAAAATGAACCTATTACCCTTACATGGCTAAATCTAATTAATTAATTGAATTTAATAATTCCTAATTTATTTCAACAAAATTGAGCAACCAATAAGAATTGAGGACAAAAAGACATAAATCACTCAAAAAGGATGAATCTCAATCACTCATTTGAAAGTTTCAATCTCAACCACTCAATCTTGTCCTTTTGTCCAAAGCTTTGAGACAAACCTTTAAATTGTCCCCCCATTTATGAACAAAGCAAAGTATTTGACTCAACCTAAGGTAAATCATGATTACTTCACTCCACCCCCTACCCTTGGGAATTTACTATAAATATGAAGCATTTTGAGAGAAATTGATATCTTAGAAATTCATTTGCAAAGCATTGTTACTATAGGCAATTGAGAGCATTCTAAGAGCAATTTAGAGTAATTTGCATTATATCTTGTCAATTTGAGCTAGAACTATCATTGTAGAAGAATTTGTAGAAGCATAGCAGCATACATTCTCATTTTAGAAGTGTCACTAGTGGAGATTTGAGCTGAGAGCTTCACTTACCACCTCTTTCTAGAGAGCCATGAGATGCTATAGATCTTAGTTTCAATTTTAATTATATTTGCATTGTATTTACTTTCAATTGTTGCTATTAGATCTTAATTTCATGAAGGTGATAATCATCATCACACAGTTATCTATAAGTCTTGTGGTGTTGAAGGTGATGGCTAGGAGGAGAAGTTTCCTTCAGTGTTATGGGCATATCATACCTCATATAAGGTAACCACTTGGAAGACACCCTTCCAACTAATGTATGGACAAAAGGAAGTGGTAGCCACCGAATTCATGGTTCCTAGCCTACGAATATCCCTTGAAAATAAGTGTGGTGATGTGGAGAGTTTGAGGGAGAGACTTCATGCCTTGATTAATTTAGATGAGAAAATGGTGATGGCACAGTGGGAAATAGACATAGCACAATAATGAAGGAAATTATGGCACAAAAAGCACCTCCGTTGGATGAAATTCACACCCGGTCAGTTGGTACTAAAGTTCAATGGGTGAAATGAAATCAAATTAGAAAAATTCAAAGTTAAGTGGCTTGGTCCATATAAAGTCCAGGAAGTTATAGCGAATGGGGCCGTGAAGTTATGGACGCTCAACAACAGAGAGATCCCAGACACTGTCAATGAATCGAAGTTGAAAAGTCTACCATGATAGGTAAGGAAGCCACAGTCATCCATAAATGCCTCGATAGAAAATAAAATTTCAAAAAAGAAAAGAAAAAAGGAAAGGGAACCGGCGGAAGTCACTGAATGGTGACTTCCACCAAATGGTGACAGGTCACCGAACAATAACTTCCAATGAACGGTGGCATGTCCATTGGACGGTAAAAAGGCAGGTTACCATCTTAAAAAGCCAAGCCACCATTTTAAAAAGAAGAGAAGGCCATAGCCCAAACAAGAACCTCCCGTGACAGCAGACAAGAACAAGACACCGCACGTAAAGACTTTTTTGTAATACAACCTATTCATTATCCTTCCATTCCCTTTATCACATCCACACATAGAAATACTTCTTATCTATCCTTCCATTTCTCTTATCCAATCCATCACATAAATCTTTAGCCACCCTCTACCTTATCCATCATATCACCTTTCCATCACCCTATCAGCAACTTCGAGCATACTTTTCAGTGGCCTTGGCCCTTCATATCATACCTTTTCAAGGAGTATCCAAAGAGCATGAGGTTTGAGTCTCTCCAAAAGTAAAAAATACAAAAATATTGAAAAAAGAGAAAAAAAGTACCTTGGTGAAAACTTGGTAAACATGCACCTTGGTAGCAAAAATAAATAAATCAAAATGAATATATATATATATATATATATATATATATAAAGAAAATAAAAAATAAAGAGAAATAAATCTGTCTTATGGTAAAAACTACTTCTTGTGGCACCTTGAGCAAGTACCATGATGAAAATCTGGCAAATAGACATCATGCATAATTCCTTCCTCTTGCACTCTACACTTGGGGGAAAGTTCCATCCATCATATCTTCCATATTCCTACCATTTATCTCACTTGCATCTATATTTCCTCTTTCACCTTTGATATTGACAAGGTTAGACATATCCATGAGCATCAGGTATCTTGACATCTGTTATCCTTTCCATTAGCTTGTTCAATTGTTTCATCCATGTTACACTATCATGATCTTTCTTATCCCAAGTCAAACATCACTCATAGCCTCTATCGAGCCTTATCTTATCCATATCGTATCCAAATTGACCCCTTGATCTTGATCCAAAATGAAGAAATGAAAAATATGTTAGCAAAAGTCTCTTGACATATCCACTCTTTTGGACAACATATTTTTCAAGACACCAAATCAATACCCTATATGCTATCCAACACCACATCATTGGCCTACATTTCTCTATCTTGTTTACCTAGCTTGTGTAATCTTGAGGAGACTACCCTTGAGGGTCGCATTCACTTGCGTCATCCATCATGGCCTATTCTCTTTTTCTCCATCAACTTGCAAATCCAACGGGCATGTCTATACCTTTCTAGACATTGGGGGTAAATCAATGTGATCTTTCTTGAGAATAGGTAATCTCTAGAAAATCTAAAAAGTGGAAAATTGATCCTGAGGAAATCCAAAGATATCTTAAAAGTTAAAAAATTCAAAAAAATAAAATAAAAATTTAAAATTCTAAAAACATCTTAAAAGTTTTAAAAAAATCCAAAAATATCAAATCTTTTAAAAACTAAAATAAAAACATTTAGATTTTTAAAAAATAATAATAATAATAATTCTTAAAAATCCAAAAATCGTAAAATCTTAAATAAATTCTCAAAAGATGCATTGTCCAACAAAACATTATCATTGTTGAATCAAACCATGGGCACAATCTAAATCCAATGAGTTCATCAGAATAAACACAAGGACACAAACAAGTTGACTCTAAATCAAGAATAACAACATTTAAAATTTCAAGAGATCTAACAATTCAAAACATCCAAACACTTGATCTAAACAACAATATTTGACACATCAAATCTTCAAGAAAATTAGATCAAAATCTAACAAACTTAAACATAACTAAGGATAAAAAATGGATGAAGTTTTTGAAATATGGATCTACAAACAAAAAACAAAATTGTTCAAAGTGTTACTAATTTTTTTCAAATTGTGTCTTTTAGCAAATCAATGATGTTTTTTACTAGATGAGCACTGATGAAGGCATGATATTTTCTTGATTTCTGTTTGAGTGCTTGTCCAGTGGACTCATAGCAGTATGAAAATCTGTCTAAATACATGATCATCAAAGAATCATCGAGGACATTTGTATATGGAAGGGGTCAATTCTTTTTTCTTTTTACTTGCAATATTAAAATGCAAGGAAAGAGGTATTCATATCATCATGGTTTAAAATCTAACCAGTGAGAGTTGTACCAATTCTATGTTATCAAAATCTCAATGATGAAAAAGAAGCATCCTTGTGATTAAATAGACAACTAACTACATCCAAATAGATTAATTTTGCATGTTAAAAGTTATAGATTTTCCTTAAGAAAAAGGGGGTAGAGTTATCATCATCAAAAGATCATATCAAGATACATCAATTTATATATCAGAATACATCAAGGTACATCAAAAAATATCCATCAATATCTAATCAAATTCTTGATCAACATCATCAAATGTATGAAGTATCCATCATTAAAAATCATGCTCAATCTGATCAACAAAGGTTTATCAATATCACCGAGATATAAATACATGGAAATGTATGATCCATCAAATGACCAATGCTACATCAAGGACATCATCAATATTCAATCATGCTGATGAACTAGGGGCAACCTAAGTCTGTCCATCACCTATATCTATATCTACATCTACACCAGTGGATGGCCCCTGGTCTTCTACCAATCCCTAATTTTGCATCATGAGAACATCAAATTGACTCTGTATCATCAAAACATAACTAAGCATATCAAATAAAATATCAATCAACCAAATCATCCAATTGATCATCTAAAATCAATCAATTTATCCTATCATCCATTTTCTCATCTTGATTGCATCAAATTTCCTAACTCTAGATCTTGAGGAAGGAAAACCAATTTTTTTTGTCTCTCTAGATCTTCAAAGCGAAACAACAATCCATCAACCTACTTAACCTATTAGATTAACATCAATACATCATCAACCAAGTGATTCTGATTGACATCAAACAATATCAAAACACCATCAAACTATCCAGAGCATCAACAACATTTTATCAATCATAGCTTTTGTCATCAAATTCTCTCACTACTGGGGCATTTTCAAATTGATTTGATCAAGAAACAAATCAAAATTTCCCAAACTCAATCAAGTCATCCAAAATCAATTCTGATTTATTTCCGAAGGGGGCATGTCATTATATCATCATTGTTATCAATATGGTAATTCAAATCAAGAAAATGAATGAAATTTTTCATCAGAAGCATTAAATACAATTTTTTTGAAATCATCAGTAGGGCATCAAAATTAGTAGAAATTATCAAATCAAGTATCTTATCAGGAGTACATCATCGAATCAGGGTTTCATCATCCAATAAGTTGTACATCAAACCAATCATCAAGATTAGATCAGACATCAGTTAATCAAACATTATATATTCTTTGAACTATTGTGCTTTAGACATTGATTCAAATAGGGGAATTTGTATACACCTAAAAATGGACAAGCTAAATCAAAGTGAGTAGTCAAGACCAAAAGAAGGAATTAATTGAAATCAATGCTAAAAGGATTAATTAAATAAAAAAGATCAATTAATTATACAGTTGACTTAAATCAAATTAATTGTATAGTTAAAATAAATCAAATCCAACCCATTCAAGGGGTACACATGGCTAAAGAAATCAATTTAATCATTTATTAATTCCTATTTTCGTCACCAACCACATGTGGACAAAATTAAATCAACCAATGGGAATAAGCATTGGGCTCACATTGATCAAAGAAAAATCAATTCTCCACCACACATCTAGAGAATGCAACTTGACCATTCATTTTGTCTCTTTGTTCCAACCTTTGAGAATAAAATATTTAAATTGTCTCAACATTTGAAACCATCAACTTGACTCAAACCTACTCATGGTTAATCTCACCGTACCCCTAAGCTTTGGGAAAATCTATAAAAGGAGGCAAAAATCAGGAGAAAAGGATCCTTTCTCATAATTGTTAATTGCATCCACATTATAGTCATTTTAGTTGTGAATTCCTAGCATATTTTAGCATAATTTGAGTTAAGATAGGCATAATTTCATTATAGATCTTTAAATTTCTCATTCTAGAGTTGTCTCTAATGGATGCCAAGCTGAGGGCATTTTCTTTGCCTTCTTTAGATAGAGAAAGATGAGATGCTTTTGATAACATTTAATTGAATTTGATCATTCTTTATCATGTTTTAGCTTAATTCAAGTAGATTAATCAATCTAATGTCTCATGAATGTATTTTTTGTACACAAAATCAATCCATCAACCTACTTAACCTATTAGATTGACATCAATACAACATGAACCAAGTGATTTTTCCTGACATCAAACAATATAAAAAAACCATCAACCTATCTAGAGCATCAACAACATTTTATCAATCATAGATGTTGTCATCAAATTATCTCATGACTGGGACATTTTCAAGTTATTTTATCAGGAAACAAATCAAAATTTCCCAAACTCAATCAAATCATCCAAAATTGATTCTGATTTATTTCCCAAGGGGGCATGTCATCATATCATCATCGATATCAATATGGTAATTCAAATCAAGCGAATCAATGAAATTTTTCATCAGAAGCATTAAATGCAAATTTTTTGAAATCATCAGTGGGACATCACAATTAGTAGAACTTCTCAAATCAAGTATCATATCAGGAGTACACCATTGAATCAGGGTTTCATCGTCCAATAATTTATTGTACATCAAATCAATCATCAAGATCAAATCAGACATCAATTAATCAAACATCAGACATTCTTTGAACCATTGCGCTTCACACATTGATTCAAAGAGGGGCATTTGTATACATTTAAAAATGGTCAACCTAAATGGAAATGAGCAATCAAGGAAAAAATCAAGGATAAATCAAAATCAAAGATAAAAGGATTAATTAAATAAAAAAGATTAATTAATTTAAATCAAATTAATTATATAGTTAAATAAAATCAAATCCAACCCATTCAAGGGGTGCACATGGCTAAAGAAAATCAATTTAATCATTTATTGATTCCTATTTTCTTCACCAACCACATGTGAAAAAAATTAAATCAACCAATGGGTATTAATGATTGAACTCACATGGATCAAAGAAAAATTAATTCTCCACCACACATCTGGAGAATGCATCTTGACCATTCATTTTGTCTCTTTGTTCCAACCCTTGAGAAAAAATATTTAAATTGTCTCAACATTTGAAACCTTCAACTTGAATCAAACCTGATCATGGTTAATCTTACCCTAATCCTAAGCTTTGGGAAAATCTATAAAAGGAGGCAAAAATCAAGAGAAAAGGATCCACTCTCATAATTGTTAATTGCATCCACATTATAGGCATTTTAGTTACAAATTCCTAGCATATTTTAGCATAATTTGAGTTATGATAAGCATAATCTGACACAAGGAAGGGAAGGATGAGGGGCCAAAGACACACCCTAATTGACAACCTCCTTGTAGAAACAATACAAAGAAGAAATTACACAATAGGGAGAGAGAGAATGTAGGGAAATCATATATTATTCATCAAATAACCTCATACATGTCAGGATGTAAGGCCTTCCCGGTTACTGCCAATACATTCAAAATTCAATTACAAAAGTCCTCCAACATGTGAGGATTCAACTTTAAGATCCTATCTCCTATCTCTTCTAAAATTGATCTAAGAACTGCTAAGAAAAATTCCTCTCACAACTACAAAATACTACTTTATTTATACAAGAGGCTACCGAAACAAGTCAACCTTCAGATCCATCATTGGAGAAAGAAATGACCAAATCTAGGTCCACACTCTACCTAATGATTGATGCAAACATTAACTCTGTGACCAAAATTCAATGTACAAGTCAGCCTCAACAGGAATCCAAAATAAACCACTTGGTAAGAAAGATTACCGAGCGACAGGAAATTAACTCGGTGAACTAATCGAGCCAACTCGGTGAATGAAGGAACCGAGTAGCAACCGAGCCCTGTCAGTGGAAATAGGAAAACATCACTGAGAGCCCAAAAGAAGCTACCGAGCATATCTAATAACTCTAACTTATTTTTGGTGATATAGGATTGCCAAGAACCTGAGATGCTCCTACATTAGACACCTGGAGTTGTTTTGAGATGATTCTTTGAATCATGCAGTAGGTACAACCCAAGTTAAATCCAACTCAGATTGTGTAATCCATGAATGATCTTCAATCGGTCTATTCTTCCAGTTTACTAGATACTCCATGTACTCTTTTCCTCTTGTGCTTCTGCCAATTCTTTGTTCCAAAATTTTCTTAATTTCTTCTGTCGGTTTCTTAGGATAATCATTCGGTACTGTCATCTCTTCATCAGATTCATGATACTCGTACAAGTCTACAATGTTGAATATAGGTGATATGTCCATGTCATCAGGTAACTCAATCTCGTAAGCATTTCCACTATCAAATTTTCTTAATATCTTGTAGGGACCAAATTTCTTCATTTTTAACTTTTCATAGGTTCCAACAAGAGATCTACCTTTCTTCAAGTGTACCATTACTTTATCCCCAACTGCAAAATTCTTATGTCTTCTTGATCTATCTGCTCTGTCCTTGTATTTCTAATTACTATTCTCCAACTTATGTTTTACTTCCTCATGCAATGTCTTCATGAACTCAACAAATTCTTTTCCTTCAAAACTTCTCTTTTCTTCACTAGCAATGTTCTTCAAATTTGATATACCTCTCATTTGTACGTCATTAACAATCTCAAAAGGTTTTTTTCCATTACTCCTATTCACTGAATTATTGTATGCAAACTTTTCTTGTGCCAACATAGAATCCCAATTACTCGATTTATCTCCAACTAAGCATATCAACAAATTACCTAAACTTCTATTTACAACCTCTGTCTCTCTATCAGTCTTTGGGTGAAATGTAGAACTATACCTCAACTCAGTACCCAAATTTTTCCATAGAGTCTTCCAGAAGTATCTAACAAAGTCATTGTCTCAGTTAGAGATGATACTCTTTGGTAATACATGCAATCTAACAATTTCCTTAAAGAAAAGATCTGCTATATGCACTGCATCTGATGTTTTTCTATAGGGTACAAAATGTGCCATCTTAGAAAATCTATCCACAACAAAAAATATAGAATCATTACCTCTCACTATCTTTGATAAGCCAAGAACAAAATCCATACTGATATCAATCCAAGGTTACTCAGGAATAGAAATTGGTCTATACAATCTAGTATTCTGACTTACTCCTTTTGCAACTTGAAAAAATCCACAAATTTTCACAAATTTATGAACATCCTTATACAACTGTGGCCAAAAGTATTTTTCCTTAAGAGAATTCAATGTTTTGTCAATGCCAAAATGTCCAGCCAAACCACTACTATGTTTCTCCTTTATCAAATTGGTTTTCATTGATCATCTCGGTATACACAACTAAATACCTTTAAACAACATACCTTCTTGAATGAAATATTCTTCCCATTTTGTACTCGGTTGATCTCAAATAGGTGCTCTGCACTTTCTCCACCACTGAGAAAAATCAGGGTTAGTTTCATACAAATCTTTCATGTCATCAAAACCAAGAACTTTAATTCTCATTTTAGTTATCAAAGATCTTCTACTCAATGCATTAGTAACTCGGTTAGTGACTCCACTCTTATATTTTATCACAAATGTATAACTCTGCAAATATTCAACCCATTTCATATCTCTCTGATTCAATTTATCTTGACTACCCAAATACTGTAAAGCCTTATGATCAGTATACAAAACAAATTCACTTGGTATCAAATAATGTCTCCATTTCTTTAGGGCTTGAACAATAGCATAGAAGTCTTGATCATACAAAAAATATTTCTTTTTTGCGTCATTCAATTTCTCACTCAAGAAAGCAACATGTTTACCTTCTTGACTCAAAATAGCTCCTATTGCACTACCACTTGCATCGCATTCAACTTGAAATACCTTATTGAAATTAGGTAAAGCTAACACAGGCAATTCATCAACCTTTTGCTTCAAAGTCTCAAAACTTTTATTAGCTCCATGTGTCCACTTGAATTCTTTTTTATCTCCTCTCATAGTCTCAGTCATAGCATTACAAGTTGAACTAAAATTTATGATGAACTTTTGATAAAAAATTTCTAAACCATGAAATGATCTTACCTCACATAGCATTTTCAAGTGTAGGCCAATTCAAGATAGCTTCAACCTTCTCCTCTTTCATCAAGGAACACTTTTTCAAATTAATCAACAACTTTTCTTCTTTCGATCTCTGTAATACCTATTTAATGTGCAAAAATTCTTCTCCTCCTCCCCCTCCATCTATTTCCTATAACAACAATGATCAAGAAGCTAACCATGTTGTCAAACAAGTTGAGAAAGTTAACCCTATACCTCCATCTGAGCTTTGCATTACCTTTGACCCTAATGAGACAATTAAAGCATTTGATGGTACCTTCTACATTGTCACAAAGGTTGTTGGCCTTCCTTCCTGTGGTGTCCTTATTGATCCCACTTTGATGGTGAATGTGATAACTGAAAAACATCTTTATAGTAGATGATCACAACATGATTTATATGATAAATCTGATTTTATTATCCAAACTTGTAATAGTTTCCTTTATCCTTCTCATGGTTCATTTTCATTTCCTGTTGAAGTTGGTGGTAAAACTATACATGTTACTTTCACTATCATCCCAACTTCTGATCAATTTCAAGTCAAACTTGGGGTTCCTTGGCTTACCTCCATGAAATCATGATTGTTAACCATAGTCTTTATTAGTCTTTAGTGTCTCAAGACTTAGTTGACCTTGATTTCTTTTGGCCTTTTATGCTTCAACCAACTCAAACCTATCATGACCATCTATTTTGATCATATAAAGCCTATCAGGTCCAAAATATTTGTGAACTTAGAAAACCTAAGGATGTTCCATCTCTTTTCCCTAGATGTGGACTTCTTCCTACACCTCCTATATATGCTCCTATTTCATCTCCTATAGAAAATTCTCCTCCATCCAACTCTCAACCAATGTGGTTCTTTATGTTCTTCCTCCTAAACAAAAAAAGGACCTGATGTTGATTGATCCTATCCAAACCAAATTCTATCAAAACCAAACAAAAGCATCATGTTGATGACCATCATTGAAAGCATCATGCTAGAGCCTATTAATGTTCTTCTCAAAATATTACTTCACCTCATACACCTCCTCATGCTTCACTTCCCTTTGACTAACCCATGCTTGATCCAATGGAGGAAGTAGATTTAAACAAGTTCAAAATGAACAAACATGGTGATGCTATTCATATCTTAGATTCTAGTGCAATTAATTTGGATGAAGAAGATAGTCTTGATGGTGATGTTCTTGATTCTAACAATGATGTTCATGCTAGTGATTTTGGTGACTATGAGACTATTGATATTGATCACGATTTACTAGCTATTCTTTCACAACAATTATCTATCACTCGTAGTGAAAAACATAGTGACCTATCTTCAAAGCATGGTCCTTGTTTGGAACTGGGTATTATTCCATATTCCATGCTTGATGTTGCTCCTCTTGCAATTTTCCCACCTTCCCTAAACACTATAGACCAAGATGAGGAGGAAAGCGATGTGCTTGACTAGATCCTCTTGTGTGATAGATTCTATGTGTTTTCCTGTTGTAATGTACTTTCCCTATGATGTGCTACATGTTATTTATTTGTATAGATTTATTTAAACAACCATTTTTCTTAGTTGGAACAAGGTGATAAAGGAATCATAATGTCATAAACATTCTTCTATTTGTATCTCACTTCTTCTATATTTTCTTAAATGTTATGTTGTGCATGTGCTACTATTTGTAAATGTTTCTTTGTGTTGTCTGATTGAGATGATGCAAAAAAGTAGCTACATATTCTTTTTGATCTTCATGATGCCAACCCAAAAAGAATCTTCTTTGTAAATCTTACATGCTTTTCTTCCATTGTGCTTGTAGTTCTACTACCTTTGGGGGATGATGAAATTTCATTTTGGATATAATATTTCACATATTATCATATGATCATGTTGACCCCAGAGTTGGTAGATTTCTTCGTGCTCTCTTTTATCATGTTCTCATTTCCTTTGATATGTCCTTTCTTGGGGGCATTTTATAGTGGAAACGTTTCTTTGGATGCATGAAAGCTTTGTTAAATATATTTCTCCCATTAAGGATTTTTTAATCACTTTAACATGGGGCATACACTTTGCTCTATGTTTCACATTTTGCACACACACCACACACATTTGGTCCTTGACTGGTCGCCTTTTGGATCCCTTATAGGATACACTTTCCTTAAGGACATATCCTCCTTCACTTTTTGATCCATAAGGAAGCTTACCTTCCCTTAGGAAAGAATGTTCTTTTGGATCCCTTATTCGATACACTTTCCTTAAGGACAAATCCTTACCTATTTTGTATAGATTTCTTTAAACAACCCTTGTTTCTCTATTGGCGCAAGGTGATAAAAGAATCACAATGTCATAAACATTCTTCTATTTGTATCTCACTTCTTATATATGTCATTACATGTTATATTGTGCATGTGATGCTATTTGTAAATGTGTCTTTTTGTTTTCTAATTGAGATGATGCAAAATGGTAGCTACATATTATTTTTGGTCTTAATAATGCTAGCCCAAAAAGACTTTTCTTTGTAAATCTTACATATTTTTCTTGTAGTTATACTACCTTTTCAGGATTATGCCATTTCATTTTGGATATAATATTTCACATATTATCAGATGATCATGCTGACCCTGGAGTTGGTAGATACCTTCATGCTCTCTTTTGTCATGTGCTCATCTCCTTTGATTTGTCCTTTCTTGGAGGCATTTTACAGTGGAAACATTTCTTTGGATGCATGAATGCTTTGTTAAATCCATTTCTCCCATTAAGAATTTTTTAATCTCTTTAACATGGGGCATACACTTTAATCTATGTTTCACATTTTGCGCACACAAACATTTAGTCATTGACTAACCTCCTTTTGGATCCCTTATTGGATACACTTTCCTTAAGGATAGATCCTCCTTAAGTTTTCAATCCATAAGGAAGCTTACCTCCCCTAAGAATAGATCATTCTTTTGGATCCCTTATTGGACACACTTTCCTTAAGGAAAGATCCTCCTTCTCTTTTCAATCCCTAAGGAATCTTACCTTCCCTTAGGATATGTCATTCTTTTTTGGATCCCTTATTGGATACACTTTCGTTAAGGACAAATCCTTGATGGATTGAACTAGCATAACACAGCTTGCTAGAACTTTCAATGCCATCTTTTTCAGCATTTTCTTTGCGTGGTTCACAATAAGACACCACCTTACTGGATTAGATAATCTCTCTCTGTCTCCCTCTCCCTCTCCCTCCCTCCCTCCCTCTCTCTCTCTCTCTCTCTCTCTCTCTCTCTCTCTCTCTCTCTCTCTCTCTCTCTCTCTCTCTCTCTCTCTCTCTCTCTCTCTCTCTATTAGATTTGATGAGGACTTGAGTCACTTGGGGTCTTCATGTTTTTTTTCTCCTTGAACTTGATGAGATCATCCTATGCATTCAATCTACTTTACAATGAGCATGATTTTGTGTCATACTCACACTAAAGTGGAGGATAAATGTACTGTCCTGAAAAGTTAGCACCCATAACTAGAGGATCTAGGATCTTTCAAACCCCATTTTGGTGATTTCTAGGTCCAAATATCTTTTATGCTTGATTCTTGCAACACTCATTTTCTTCCCCTACAACTTATCACACTCCCCTAGACCTAGGAAAGCCTTGAAAACACTGTCTGGACTAGGCCACCCAGGTCAACCTTGTCTTGGACTAGGTCGTCTAGGTCAACCTTGTCCTAGACTAGGCCATCCAAGTCAGCCTTGTCCTAGACTAGGCCATCCAAGTCAGCCTTGTCCTAGGACTATGACATGTAGGTCAGCCTTGTCCTAGAGCTTTGTGCTTAAGTGGGCTCCTAGCACAATGTGGTAGTGTTTCTTCTAGATCCTTAATTGTGGTTGGCCTAAAAATATTGAATCCTAAAATGAGTATAAAAGGACATCAAAATCTCTCATTTTTACATCCATGATATTCATGATTATGCAAGCAATCCACTATTGTGCAACTATTGGTGATTTCAAGAGAAATTATATTTAAGATTATTAAGGATTTGGATTCAAGATTTTAAGGCACACATCCAATTCAAGATCTCCAAGTATCTATTTCTTCAAGATCCATTCAAGAAAAGAAAATCTTCTCTCATTGTTGCAAGTTTCTCTCCCATGGTGGACAAGTAGAGAAATTCTCAAGCAAGCAAGAATATCTAAAAATTCATTCTTCTCATCTCCTTCTCCATTGATACTATTAAGCATATCAACATTCTTGATCTAGGATTGGTGATCATATATCTATGCATTTTTTAAGATGTCCTTGATTTTACATCTACACATACAACAATCCTTGTGGGTTTATCGGATCCTAACATCCATCCATGAGGGTTTCTCTTACAAGGTGAATACTTACATTTATCTTGTTTACATTTACTTTCCTTATGCAATTTCAATTTTATTTCAAGGTTGATCCCTATACAAGGGCTTGACCAAGGAAATCCCCTTTCCATAACTTTTTCCCCTTTTTCTCCATGTAGAAATAAGTTGCAGATTTTTGGATCCAAATTCAAGAATATCAGAACCAATTATATGACCTCTACAATTTTCATCAGTTTTGGAGTTAGAAGGATAAGGCCAAGAATTTACACCCTTGTCCTAGACTAGGTTGTCTAGGTTGGCCTCATCCTTTGGGTTTGATATTTTCACAGAGAGTAGTTACATGTGCTAGAATCCCAAATGTAGAGTCTTACCTTATTTCAATACCTTTGTGACAGTGAAAATTAGATCTGAAGGTCTATTTTCCTCCTCTTTCTTCAAGGTAAGTCCATTCTTTCTATTTTCTCCTTGTACTTACTTTTTACATACCAAATCTGATATCATTTCCTTTATCATAGAATAAATTTCATTTCATACATTTACATGTCATATTATACACATATCTTTCTTTCTTTATCACACTAATGGAAAGGTGAACCCAAATTCCCTACACTCATTTAGATATTGCATTAGCACCCCTTCATCCTTTTTGGGTTGTGATAATCTGATTTTTTTGAGGGTGGTCCTTTGGAAGAACATTTTTCCTAATGTACAACACAATTTGGTGAGTGATCTACATTTCTAAAATTTCTCTCCATTTTCTATTATACAATTTGTACCCAATTTTTGAGAAAAACTTCCCTAAATTTTATTTTTCCAAGTACAAAGATGAGTTTTCATTCCTTGGATTTATATGGAGGGAGGTATTGCTACTGCATGTAATGGGAATCAATTAATTAGTAACTTATATGGTTATTGATCTTATTTTTGTGCCCAGTTTGAGTTTGTTTTAGTTAAGTGGGTATTAATTAGTTTCCCTTTATTTTTTAGTAGTTGGCATTTGTTTCTTGTTACTTGTTTTGTTGGTGTATTTCTCTTCCTTCATTTCTTGTTTCGTGAGTTCTCCTTGTTGACACCCAAAATCTCTCTAGGGTATAACAACCCTATGAGAAGTTCAGTGAGTGTGGGACCTCATGCACTTTCATTGAACAACCTCTAGAATTTTAGATTATGGCTCTTCATTTTGTGTTGAGGGAAAATGGGAAAGAAACTATTTCTACTAAGCTGATTTGCCAAAGCTTTTGGAACACTTTAAAATGCCCCTCAAGAAGAGATAGTAAGGCAACCCACTATATCAAATAAAGGAACAGTAAAAGATATACAAATAACTATTTAAGCATGAGACATTAAGATGGAAACACAAGGTAATCATACACAGAGAAGCTTGGAGCATAATATTCTTAACAAAGATCAAAATGCAATTGTTGAACTCAAGAAATGCAAAGAAAACATTCATGAGACAAATGGATTCGTGAAAGACAAATGGCTACAAGAATGATTTTTATATTTTATTGATTCAAAATGATCATTACAGTCTTAAGAATTGCTTGAAAATAGCCTTTTTCATAAGAGATAAAGTCCTAAAAATCATCCCTTTTTACATTACAATGCCCTCCATATATAGCCTAGGTGTAGTTTCAGAACCCTAAAAAAAGATCTAAGAGATTGATTCGTGTTTCTATTCTTTCCCAGCTTTTTAGGTTAGGTCACTTCACTGGTCATAAAAATATGACAACCAACCCTCCTTTTCAGAAAAAGAATCAAGTTCCCATAATTACACTAACCATTACTTTAGAAATAATGGCAATTGTTTTGTTGAGATCCACACCCATGTTGGAGAAATTATGAAAGTGCAAGGTTGTGTAATACCCCAAAAATGGGCTATAGGTTCATTAACCTCCTACATCTTCAATTCGAATGAAATCGACATCGAAGTCCTAACCTAAGGCACATCTGCACATTATTGAATCCTAATTGATTATCCTAAATTCTGCATCAAGAAATATTCCTAGTAATATTCCTAATTTATCATAATTATTCTTAATTTAATTATTATTTGGCGATAAATCTTATTTATCCTAAAGTTTGATTAATTGAATATTCTAAATATTTAATTAATTAGATTTAATACTGCCACTTAATTATTTAATTGAATTTAATTAAATTATTCCTAAATTGTATTATTTAATTTTGGCAATAAATCTAAAATCTTATGACTAATTGATTAAATTCTTATTTAATTAATTCATGTCAGTTGTCAAATTTAATGATATAGTTTTTGAATAAAGTTTGATTTAATAATTGATTAACCCATAAATCAATTGTTTTAATTCAAAAATCAGTTAAGTTGAGGATAAATCACTTTATTTATTTAATTAATTCATAATTAATTGTGCACATTCAAAGAGTAGTTAAACTCAAAATAAGAAAATCAATGCAAGTTGTTAACTTTTGGAAACTCAACATTCTATTTTGAGTTCAAAGCTGATCTAAACTTCTGATTTGAGTTAAAAAGTTGTTCTTGCATGCTTTTGCATGATTTTTGTGAGTTAATTATCTCTGATTTCTTGATAACTCAAAAATCAACTTGAGTTTATCAAGAGTGATTTATGGCTTTTCTCAATGCATCCTCAAGCCTTGGATTTCTATAAAAATAAGGCTCAGCTCTTCATAATTACAACACTAGAATTTGCACAATTACTTTGGCGAATTGGCGATTGAAGGATTAAGAATTTACGACAGGTGATTTGTGAGATCTTTCATAGTTGATCATTTAGCTTTTACATAGTTTCTCATTCATAGTTTCATACTTATTCATAGCATTTTTAGAGAAAATCTGCATTCTAATTTCATTCATTCTAGATTAATTTCATACAATTTTTCATATTATTGCACAAAAAATCCAAAAATGTAGCTTAATCTGCATTCATAGTCTTTCATTCTTTGCATTCAAATCCTTCATTTAGGTGTTGCATTGTCACTGGTCTCGGTCTGATCTGAGAATATCATACTCGCACCTACTAGAAGGCAATAAATCGCCTAGTTAGCATAGTTTCAATTACTTGCAGATTTCGGTTTTTGCTAACCTCTAATGTTTTATTGAAGTGTTGTGTCTACAGCTAGGTACAAAATTCACACACACATTTCTGGCGCCCACCGTGCGGCCCTGAAACAAGTTTCCATCATCTTTCTATCAATTTCTATGAATTTCTTGTCATTTTCTAGTTAAAACTGTGATTTTTATTTTATGTTCGTACATTTTTCGTACGACTTTTGTCAGAAAGTCATTTCAGGAGATACCCACTGTCGTATGATAGGTTCAAATTTCAAGACTCGTATCAGAGAGTACACAATGTCGTTTGGAAGCCCGATTGTCATATGAGAAGATACCCATAGTCGTAAGAGTTTCTAGACTATCATTTGAGAGGTAACCCACTATTGTGCAAGTTTTGACTCCATAATTCAATTGTTGTTTCAGCATTTTTGGTAGTTTTTCAGATTTGATCTTCAAATTCGATCTAACAGCTAACCCTAACAATTGAAATCTTCTATTTTTGACTGATACTTGTTGAATCTAATTGGAAAAAGTGCAACTAAATTGCTAAAACAGGTAAAAATCTACTAAGCACGTTGTGAGGAATTCAGGTATTCTTCTCAAGCTGATAACACTTTGATTTGGATTAAAACGAACTCTCACATGTCAAGCTTGTGTGATTTTTTGCTTTCATATCATAGACTTCATTTTGGGCTATAAAATGAATGTAGATTTACTTTCTGCATATCTGTTACACATAGTAAATAGGCCCTATGAACACTATTTATGGATGATCTTGAGAGATAGAGCTTCTTTTTCTTATTTATTCATGTGAAGCTCCTCTTGATGAAGGATCCCCTTGTAGGTAGGGAAGGTACTGAGAGAGTCTCACGTTCTACTAGATTCATGTGTCTTCAACTTTTGATTGATATATTCTCTCTCTGGAGAGGTTGATAGATCATAAGCGGTTGACATCATAGATCTTTGTGAGATAATCTTGGTCTTAGCATGTCGGATTAATCTATTTTCTTTGTTTTGGTTAAAAGTGAAAAGGCTAGAGGACTATGCTCTACTCCCTTTTTGGGTAGTATCAGAAACTCAGATCCTTGAATCTAGAACTAGTCTCCATGTGGTGTCTTTTGTGAGTCACCTTTAGAGAGGGTTAACCGTAGTGGACATTCCCTTAATTGGGTCAACCACATGGATGGAACCTCAAGCGGTAATAGCCATTTTCATCGTGGTAGCAGCAGCCACTATATAAATGTCCTTGTGGAGGAAATCTTCACAGGTGTGGTCTCTTGTTGGGCTGTTAGATCTCCCTAGCAGCTCCTGATTGATTAATTTCTTGGATTGTGTCAAAACCCCGGTGCACCTGGATTGGAGTTCACCCTCTTGAGATCATAAAAGTTGCAGAGTCAGATCATTACTACAAACCCTAGTGAGGCCAAATTTTCATTTTTCTAGGAATATGTGCATTATTGAAAAACTTTTTGGAACATACACAATTAGTACTCCTAGGTATTAGCATATTCAATCACTTGATTGTTCATGCGCAGGGTTGCTTTGTCCCCTGTTCATTGTTTTCAGACGTGCTTGGAATCACTTGCTTGCTATTTTGTGTGCTTGTTTATCTATTTGGCTACCGAAAATGAATGATCTCATAATAATCTTCAAACCTGGATAGAGAAATTTGTGAACAATCTGAAATTGAAAACCAAAAATTTGCAAAATGTGAAGTAAAAATCCTTTCTGGAGTCAAAAGTCATCCCATCAGGTCAGAAAGTCGTACGAGTTTTGGCAAGTGTCATTTCAGAACCCCTGTATTGTCGTATGATAGCTTGTATAGTGTCGTACGAGTTTTGCCACCAATCAAAAACAAAAGTAAAAAATCTGCTATCAATTGTCGTGCGAGTTTTGCAACTATCGTACAAGTTTGTCAATTGTCATTTCACAACATACCCACTATCGTACGATCCTGCAGAAAGTCATTTGAGAAAAATTGCTAGAAAGTGGTCAGAATTGTCAGAAACTCAGTTTTTATAGCCTATTTCCAGAATCTATTGAACCAGTCACTGTGTCAGGAATAGAGCAGAAACTAGAAAAAATTCATTCATTTTCCACAAGTGGGCCTTTGAGTTTGATCTTGCCTTCTGGGTTATCGATTTGAGTCTTTTTCATCTTGTGTCAAAAACCTTGTCAACACTATCTTCAAATTCAGTCTTCTTGCTAAACGGCTAAGTGTTGTGAGATCATGCCCGCCATCTATTGGGCATCTACCCACACTACTATGGCACAATATCCTTCATTTACGCCTGATCTAATCTTTAATCACTTGAATCTTGACAAGGTTACGTCATTCGATCTTCTTGAATCAATTCATTCTTCAGTTGTCTTTTTCTCATTCTTTTGCTTCACCCAAGGTTAATGGTGGAAACTAGAGCTTCGTCACACAAGAAATCTGGAGAAGCACTTGGCACCGCACCTTTGACTATTCACAAGGGTCCCACTCTTGAGCAACTCTACAATTCTGGTCTTTATGAAGACGATGGTCTTGGCAATTTTCAATTGAAAACTGGTTACATAACCCCTCCATCAACTCATGGAGGTAATCAACAAACCCCTCCTCAATCTAATTCGGGGAGCCCTAAAAATTCTAACATGTCTCACGGAAGGACACAACACAGGTCTCAAGGACACCATTCTCAACATGTTGTGGATCAAGAACCTACACCTTCTAAAATTGTTCGATATCAAAACAATGATGATTTCAAGAAAATGATGAGGCATTTCTTGAAAGAAGATAGAGAGGCATACTTTCTAGAGTTAGCTCATCAAGGAGCTAAACTTCCTCCAAACTTTAATGTGGAAGATATCATTACACATGAGGAAGAAACTCCTATCATGGCTATGATGAAACAAATGCATGCCATGCAAGTCAAACTTAACAAACTTGAAAAAGAAAAGGAACCTAGGAGTTCTCCATGGAAGCTCTATGCTCTTTTCCATTCGATAAAGACTTGTACATGCCACCATTCCCTAAAAGAGTGGAGATGCCTAAATAAGATAAGTATGATGGAAACTCTAACCCTCAAGATCATGTCAGAGAATTCTGTACTCAATCTATGGAGTTTATGCACGAACCAACCTACTTAATGCATCTTTTCCCTCGATCTCTTGGAGGAGCAACCATTCATTGGTTCTCTAGAATGCCTCCAACTATCAAAATTTTTGAGGAGTTAATCAAACTATTCTATCAACAATACTCCTACAATATTCAACATCCGGTCACCATGATCGACATCTGCAATCTGAAATAGTATCCAGGAGAACCATTCCTGACATTTCTCAAGAGATGGAGGAAGAAATTTTCTCTATATGCTAGACCCATTCCTGAAACTGAGAAGTTGGAAATCTTCATCAAAAATCTTGTTCCATAAATCAACTACCCTTTACAAATGCAAAATCATACATCTTTTGACAAGATGGTAGATAATGCGATCAAAATTGAGAAAGTACTTGTGAAAAAAGGAGACATCACACTTCAAAAAGACAAGTATAAATCCGGATCTAGTTCTAAGGACAAGAACAAAAAATGGAACAAGAATAAAGGCATTGTCACAGATGGCGTTGTTGATAATATCCATGCCCCATCTAAGGCACTTGCTTTCAATCTCACTGTTGGTACCCAAGCCATCAAAGCTTCTAAAGCCAAAGCCATAGAGTCCAACAAAAAGTCATCTGATTACAAACCTTGGGCTACAAATCCTAATCACAAATTCACTCCTCTTGGAGAATCCTTGGAATCTGCCATGAAAACTCTATTGGAAAACAAAATCATCTACTTGCCTGAGATGAAAGTCTTTGATCTGGAACCTAAACCGAAATGGTGGAGAGAGAATGATTTCTGTGAATTCCATCGCAATAAAGGTCATAAGACTAATAACTTCATTCGCTTGAAGCACATTATACAAGACAAAATTGATAATGGTGACATCATGATTGATAATCATAAGAGTAATAATGATCATACAACATTCACAAAACCATTTCCTAAACATGGTAAAGAAGATTCTTCTTCTCAGCCTAATATGGGCACTAAAGTCAATTATGGAAACAATGATGTTATCAATATGGTTGAACCATGCCTATCTGAGCATTGCAATGTCATCACAATTGTAAGAAGAGATAGAGAAAATCAATCAGCTAATGCAATTACTCGATCACAAGCTCAGGCACACCTACAAGGACAAATACCAGATTCATCCAACGTCCCTAAGGTACCTTTCAATCTTTCATCTGCTTCTAAACAGAAGGCTACATCTAAATCTTCAAATCCTAAAGACACGAGGCCTACTTCATACAGTATTGTCCAACAACTCCAGCACACAAATGCTAAAATCTCCATGTTTGAGTTGCTTTGGATATCTCCAGCTCATAGAGACATTCTAGACAAAGCTCTACTCGGATCCAATGTTCCTGACGACCTTGATTTAGAAAAATTCCAGACTATGGTTGGTCATCTTACGTCTCCATAGTACATTTCCTTTTTAGAGGAAGATGATAACTCCTTGAGTCATCTGCATAACCAGCCCTTGTATATTGAAGTCTTGATCCAAAACTATCGTGTCAAACATGTGTTGATAGATGGAGGCGATGGCCTAAACATTTGTTCTTTTGGCTTGATTACACAATTGGGATTTTCAGAAATGGCCATTGATCCCAAGAAGAAGATAACTATCAAAGCATATAATGAGCAAGAGAGATCTTCTAAAGGAACTATTGTCTTACCTATCAGAGCAGGTCCTATCATTAGAGATACTATATGTCAAGTTCTTGATCTACCTTTGGCTTACAATATCCTTTTAGGGAGACCCTGGCTACATGAAATGAAAGCCATTCCCTCTACATTCCATCAATGTTTGAAATTTCCTTATGAAGGAGTAGAGGTGACGATTCTAGCTGATCTGTATACAACTTGCAATACCTTGAAAGAGAGTGCTAATAAACTTGTTCCCAATAATAGTGAATCTTCCACTAAGCAAACAGATGTAGCATCCACGTCCAAGATGGAAGACATTGATAAAGAGGTTAAGATCAAAGACAATGGTATGGGAGAATATACTATAGAGCCAGTCTTATCTTTGACATCTCTCTCTATCTCTCCCAAGTCCTATGGGCAAACTCTAAAACAGTCTAAAAAGGAGTCTAACAAACCTCTTGAAGCATATAAAGGAAATTTTGTTGCAGAACAAGTATCTAAATAGGAGTTTGAAGAGGATGAAGCTTTTCTCACATGGCTATACAAAGATGAACCTAAATCTCAAGTGGTTCAAAAATGTGATGCTAAAATATTGAATATCCCTTCTAAGTCATATGGCCCAAGGGACAAATTGATCACAAAAATGGGATATAAAGGAAAAGGACCTCTAGGACTACAGGATAAAGGTCTTCTATCACCTCTTGACCATCGTGGCTGAGAAAGCAAGAATACAACAGGTCTAGGATACATGAAGAAGCCTTTTTGTCTTAGCAAGAACTCCCCACATGTTTTAGAACAAGTTGAGCCCTCCATAGCGAATCAACAAAAGGGAGAAACAACAAAACAATCTGATAGTGATGATTCAGATACCACTGAAGATCTCATTCCCTATGAGAATTTGCCTAAAGAAATAAAAGACCTCCTTGAAGTTGAAGATGATCCAATAAAAAGAATTAATGTAGTAGAAACACAAAAACCTACTATAGAGCAAGAGATAGTTATAACACAAGAACCAGATAATCTCGAAGGCAATCAAATAGACAAAGAGGAAGGTGGTAGTTATTCTGAGACAAATTCCCATGAGTATGAATTCAAATCAGAATCTGAGGGAAACCCTTCTTGGGGTATTCATCCTGACTTTACTCATGTTCTTAGATTTCCTAGAGATCTAGATGAAGAGACAAAAGATGAATCAAATGACTATGAATGGGGAGTAATTCCAGAACCAGATGAACTTATTACTAGAAAAGCATGTTGATGTTATTCACCAATATGCATATAAACCCAACGTAAGTCTAGAGTGAAATGATGAACTTATCGAGTCTGATCCACCGATGGCTGAAGTGGATTTCCATAATGACATTGAGCCTATTCATGAATTGAATGTCTTAAGTTGTAATATCACCTTTGAACTCGAGTGTCAGGTTAGGACCAATGATGACAAATCCATATCTGTAAACACTCTTTCCCAATCTTTCACCACTTTGACTATCCAACGCCCTGACCTTCTTGACATAACATCCACAAACTTGAACCAAGGTATTTATACATTTCCCAATGACTATGCCCTTGCTTGCTACCTAAATGCAATTGAGCCTATGAGGACTTCCATCAGTGAACTAAGCATTAGCATGATGGAGTCGGACATCAAGTATCTTAGTCAGAAAAATAAGAATAAGAATAAAAAGAAAAGGAGTTCTGAGGGTGAAAACCACTTTGTGGTAGTCTCAGAACCTACAAAAGTAAAAATAAAAGACGTATCCGAAGGTGAAAACCTCTTTGAGGTGCCTAAGGATGAGATATTTAATGTCCTTCTGAGTCATTTATAGGACAGATCTCCAGTTCTAATTGAGCACACTCAATCTATCAATTTGGGAATAACAGAAGAACCACAGTTGATCCATGTAGCACAATCTTTATCAGCAGAAGAAAAGAAAAAATTTACAACATTCTTAATAGAAAAGAAGATCAACTTTGCATGGAAATACTTAGATATGCCAGGGTTGGATCTTGATCTTATAATGCACCATTTATCTATGGCTCCAAATGTTAAACCTGTTAAGAAAAAATTGAGAAAGATGCATCCACATGTTGCACTCTTGGTAAAAGCTGAATTAGAGAAGCTCCTAAAAGCCGGATTTATCCAAGTTATTGATTACGCTGAATGGATCTCTACTATTGTACCTATTTCTAAACTAGAAAAATCAATAAGAGTGTGCACAGATTCCAGAGATGTGAACAAAGCATGCCCTAAGGATGATTTTCCATTACCTAACATTGATATGATAGTGGACATGACTACGGGCTTTGAGATGTATTATTTGATGGATGGTTTTTTGGATATAATCAAATCAAAATTGCTCCAGAGGATCAAGACAAAACTGCTTTCACATGTGCATGGGGTACCTTCTGTTGGAATGTCATGCCATTTGGGCTTAAGAATGTTGGTGCTACATATCAAAGAGCTATGACATCTATTTTTCATGACATGATGCATCAAACTATGGAGGATTATGTTGATGATACTTTAGCAAAATCTATGACAAGATCCAAACATCTAAATGACTTGAGCAAGATACTAGACAGAATGGAAAAATTTAGTCTCAGACTAAATCCTAAGAAGTGTGCTTTTGGTGTCACTTTTGGAAAGCTTTTAGGGTACATTGTTTCAAAGAAAGGAATTGAAGTAGATCCAGCTAAAGTTAAAGCTATCATGGAGATGCAACCTCCCAAGAACATCAGCCAAATGAGAACATTAGAAGGGAGAGTTCAGTCTATCAAATGCTTCATATCTCAGCTAGCAGACATATCACAACCTTTTACAAAGACATTACCTAAAGGTGTGACATTTGCATGGAGCGAGGAATGTGAAAAGAATTTTGATCATATCAATAAGTATCTATCAAATCCTCCTATCTTGATGCCTCCTATTCAAGGGAAGCCATTGATCTTATATGTCTCCGCAATAGATACATCACTGGAGGCATTGCTTGCACAACATGATGAGAATAAAAAGGAAAGAACTATATACTATATTAGTAGAACATTGGTGGCATACAAAAATAACTATTCTATGATTGAAAAGGCTTGTCTACCTGTGATCTTTGCATCATAGAAACTGAGACATTATATGTTGGCTCATACCACACATTTAGTAGCGAAAATTGATCCACTAAAGTACCTACTAAGCAAAGCTGCCCTCACAGGTAGATTAGCTAAATGGGTCATGCTTTTAAGTGAATTTGACATTGAATATGTTGAAAGAAAAGCTATTAAAGGCCAAGTTATTGTTGATCAATTAGCAAATGCACCTTTGTTTGATGACACACCAATGCAAATGGAATTTCTAGATTCCTTTATCATGAATCTTTCTTCTAGAGAATGGCAATTGTTCTTTGATGGCTCCTATACATAGAATGGATCTAGAGCAGGTATCTTGTTTATCACTCCTCAAGGATACTCCATTCCTAAGGCATTTAAAATCAAATTTCCTTGTACAAACAATATTTCTGAATATGAAGCCCTTTTGAATGGTATGAAAATAGCAATTGAGTGGAGAGTAATAGAACTACACATTCATGGAGACTCACAACTTGTAATCCATCAAGTCAATGATGTATACCAAATGAAGGATGAAAAGCTCATTCCATACAAGAGAATGGTAGATGATCTAAAGAAATATTTCATATCTATCACATTTGAGAAAATACCTAGAATAGAGAATAAGGCTGTCGATGCAATGGCAACATTATCTACTTTATTACAGCAGCCTGAACATGAGCTACGCTATGAGTTCCTAGTGGAAGCACTATCTTATCCTGCATATGACTCCCTTGATACCCGTATGATCTGCACTATTGTGGGTCATGATTCATCTTGATATAAAAACCTATTCTCCTATCTCAAAGACCAAATCATTCATGATGCCTTTAACCATCATGAAAAGAGATACCTTATCCGTAATGCCTCCCGATATGTCATCATTGATCACAATTTGTACAAATGAGGTCTAGATGGTACACTACTTAGATGTTTAGAATGAGAAGAGTCTCAATGTGTGTTAGAGGAAGTCCATGATGGTATTTGTGGGTCACACTCGAACGGTTTAACACTAGCTTGAAAACTTATTAGGGTTGGGTACTATTGGCCGAAAATGGAGAAAGAGTCTATCAAGTTTGCTAAGAACTGTCAAAAGTGCCAAGTACATGGTAACTTAATTCATGCACCAGGGAGAGATCTAATTCCCTTTACTACGCAATGGCCTTTTCATCAATGGGCATTTGATCTTATAGGAGCCATACATCCTCATTCTTCTAGTGGACATACCTATATAATCACAGCTACATATTATTTCATGAAATGGGTAGAAGCAGTCCCTTTGACACAAGCAACTGTAAAGAAAATATCTATGTTCATCTTGAACTACATCATATGTCGGTATGGTATTCCACATTCTATAGTCATAGATAATGGTGGACAATTCAAGAACAAAGATTTGGATGATCTATGTGCCAAATTCAAGATTACACAACATTGGTCATCTATCTACTATCCTCAAGGGAATGGACAAGCAAAGGATTCTAACAAGAATCTATTGAAAATCTTGCACCGAACGGTTAATAAAATAGGAAGAGACTAGCATCTCATGATCAATCCAGCTCTATGGGCCTACAGAACAAGTATCAGAACACCTACTGGGGCTACACCTTTCACTTTAGTTTATGGGTCTGAAGCGGTACTGCCTATTGAGGTTGAAATCCCATCACTAAGAATTAGAATGCATGGTCTAGTAACTAATGATGACTACAGAGTGTTTAGGTTGCAAGAACTTGAACTACTAGATGAGCGCAAACAAGCAGCATATGATCATCTCAGAGTATATCATATGAGAATTTCTAGAGGCTACAACAAGAAATTTAGACACAGAGAATTTTAGGTTGGCGATCTAGTCTTGAGAGAAAATCCTAAAAATTAATCACATAGAGAGCGCAAGGGGAAGTTTGAACCCAACTGGCCGGGTCCCTTTGTAGTCACTGCTACTTTTGGCTCTGGTGCCTATCAACTCTCAATGGCTGAAGGAGAATAGCTCCGAGAACCAATCAACATTCTCCATCTGAAGAAATTCTATGTCTAAGGCATTCAGTGTATGGTAAAATGTCCTGAAAAAATCTTTAAAATTGGAAAAAGTCCTGAAAAAATGAACATCTTGGTGAAAACCTAGCAATGGGCACCTTGATGATTCACAAAAAAATCAAAAAAACCAAAAATATCAAAAAAATTTAAAAAATGAAAAATACAAAAAAATGAGAAAAAGAAAAAGTGCCTTGGCGAAAACCTGGAAACAGGCGCCTTGGTAGCAAAAATAGAATCTCTTCCAAGATGGTAAAAACCCAGCAAACGGGCACCACTTGTTCAAAAATGGTCCATCTATCAGCACAATCTTGGTCTTTCCCAGCTTTCAGTCTTACTTTAGTTTGTACATATCTCTTGGTTTTTTCCTGCATTCCTATTTTCAATAAGTCGATTGGTACACCAATTGGCTAACGCGTTTGTATCCTATCAATGCCTAACACTTGGGGGCAATCAATGTCATATCCTATGGCCTCCAATACATCTTAGATGAGTCATATCTAGTCAGATTCCTTTGAAGCTTCATCCGAGTCAGTTAGTCTGTATCCTCTCCAGAAAGGATTTTGCATCTACAACAATGCAATCAAACATCAAACTGAAAACAATCTATGCTTTTACATGCTTTTATCTCCTTGTATGCTTACTTATTTGCATTGAGATTTTTGCATATTATGTTACCACAAGCTCTTTGATGATGTCCTTTTCAGGATTTAGAGAATGATGACTGGGGGCATAATCTTTTCTTTGTTTTCTGCTTGTATGTGAAAATCTAACAACTTTAGAAATTTTGGATTGAAATGGTGTCCGACTCTAAGAGCCTCTATCTCAAATTGGATGGCCATGCGTACCTCGACCATTGATACCCAAAAAATTTAAGGAAGTTTGATCTAACTATTGTCTTTTTGAGTGAGTTCTTTCTCCTACTGTGAAACGCAATCTTGCCTAAGGATGTGAACGATAAAGGGTCACTACAGGTAATTCACACTGGATTTAGAATGATCTCTTGACTACTTGATGTGTTTGTTCAGCAAGGCATATTCAGGTCATCATCACGTTTATGTTTTGATGCTTATACAAATTGCTATATTAAAATGGACATGATATTTAGGTCATCCTGACATTTGTGCCTTAGTGCTTATATCTAATCCGACATTCTGAAAACAAAATCAATATTCATATGTTCATGGTTATATGACCAGTGGGCATTGTATTGATTCTTGCGCATAAAAATTAGTATTCATATGTTCATAGTTTCCTAACTAGTGGGCATTGTATTGATTTATCCAGTTACCTAAAAAACTCAATGATGACAAATGACTGACACATGATTAATGACTAGGTCCTAGGTCTTAGGTTGCATGTCATTTTACACTTTGCATGATTGCATGATCTCACAAATTGCTTGACAATCTTTAACAATCCTTCTAAAAACTATGCTTAAACTTAAACACGAAGAGCTAAATCTCATATGAAGGTTTTCTCACAGAAATGCAAGTAGTCACAATCCTGGGTTAAACATCATTTTTGACATAAGACTGAGTACTTGTCTTCATCAATACCTGCAAAACATATCGTGTGTATCATTACAATTACATTACATATTCATAATCATTCATTCCATCTATTGCATTACATACATTTCCATACATACACTTTCCATAATCAAGTACATTTGCAAAACATTCATACATATGAAAGAAAATAATTGCATTGCATGAATCCATACATACATTCTACTCTACTCATAGCATTTACATCACATGATATCATCATACATCAAAAAGATGACAAGTACAAATGAACTCACAACCAAAAGTCTCGATCTCATATATATATATATATATATATATATATATATATATATATATATATATATATATATATATATATATATATATATATATATATATCATAAAACTTGAAATAGTCAGGGGTGCACTACTGGCACAATGTACAAAAGAATGAGCTCATGTGAGCTATCAGAATAGTATCAATATCAAAAGAGCAACAAAAATATTTGAATATCATGACAGATCAGCTGTTAGCCTGATCTTCTCCGTCTGGTGGAGGTGGTGGTGGTGCATCTGGTACTACCTCGGCTCTAGGTGCTCTCACTCCCTCTGATGCTATCATATACTGAGAGTACAAAGGAACTCTCTGAGCAAGTGGAACCACAACATAGTATGCAGAAACATAGTAAGCAGATCTGGAGGTCTGATGAATAACCTCTACTTGTAATCTCTGAACCTCACCATGAAGCTCAGTATGCTATCTATCTGCCTCTAGAAATCTCTCCTCCCAGCGAGCACTACGAACCTTCAGGTCCCAGACCTGTAACCTGAGTCTCCTCACAATCTCCTATGTAGTCAGTGGAACACTAGGATCAGCGTTTACAATCAGCATATCAGTATCTACCATAGGCTGCTCTGTGGTCTCTACTCTCTGCGCCTTACGACATCTAATCTTTGCACCAAGATCAAAATTGGCATCCTTCTGTAGGGGATCAAAATCACCACCTACAACCTACTCAGCTGCAAGTACCTCCTCAGAAGTATCAACACTACCTAAAGTACCGCCCTCTCCCCTAGTCCGTCTCTATGCACTTGTAGACCTACCTGTTGTGGAACTAGTGGGACGAGGGGGCCTCATCTGTCCTGATGGTCTCTATGGGGGAGCCATCACTCTCGGTCTCAGAGGTGTGGGGTGTACAATCAGAACCTGTGTGGGTCTCGGACCCTGTCTCATTGGAGCCCCTGTAACATCCATCACCTCCTCCATGGAAGGTATCAGCTTGGTGGGGTCAGAGAATCTATAAACTAGATGATCATCAAGCCATGCAATAAACCCATCTGTAACTCCAGAATCAATAACCTATGGTTTGTACTCCTAGTCTCTACCAATAATACCACTATACTCTTGTGAACACAAGGCATAAGAAAGCCTCGGGGTCCATCCAAGTCCGAGCTCACGGGCTATCCAAGCATACATGGCATGATCCTGAGGTGCATCCTGCACTCGTCCATACTATCACCACACCCTGGTAATAATGAATCTCTCCAGTATAGAGGACAATCGTCCCATCAACACCCAGCTCTTAAAGAAGAAATTGAATTTCTCTCGTGCAGTAGGCCAAGGCTCAATCTCTACATAGGGCCTCCATCGTAAAAATGTCATGTCATCAAGACACCGTCTCTAGTACTCTACATGGTCCATGCGTCCCTGTATGACAGATCTAGCATAAATATAAATCACAAGCTCCTGCGACTGCCTCTGTGACTAACACACTGGTCTCAAAACTGGGATATGCTCCCACGCCCAGATCTGCAAAACTAGAGCACCAGCAGCAAAATATTTTCTCTCTTGATACACTACCTCATGCATCTCGGAGAACATGTGGGCTAGAAGACACTGACCCCAGGCTAACTCGGAAGGAGTCACCATTAGACGTGTAACCATCAGGGCCCAGCCCATCAAAAGACCGTTCTGCTGACAGTCAGACATGATAATACCACCTATCATCCATGCACTTTAATCTATAGGTCTGACCATAGAGCTGTACCAAGGTCTCCCATGAAATAGAACCAGTAAACTAAGTGTCATCTCCGAAGAGACGTCTGAATGCTAATAATCCAGAGTTCTTCGAACTCACATAAGCTGGACGCTGACTACTATGGAATAGAATATGTAGAATCCTATAAACATCCTCTGAATTTATAGTGAGCTCTCCAGTGGATAGATGAAATGTCTGTGTCTCTGAATGGAATCTCTCTATCAATGCAATCAAAAGACCATGGTGTACCCTAATCTCGGGTAAATGGATCAGATACTCAAATCCACATGAAGCAAGACGAACTCTCATCGGATCAGGCAAGGAAACACAGAGTCTCTGAGTAGTTGGATGTGAGATGCGTACATGAACATCAGGATATGTGACCTGCATAGCACAGAAATAGGGAACCCTATCAGTACTTTGGTTGAAAAATAGGCTACACATATAAGAATTGAACAGTTTGCTATTTCAGAGGGTAGATCAAAGACTTAGTAATCAAGCTAAAAGATCAGAAAATTCAAAATTTTGCCCTAGAAATGAGTTTTGGGCTCACTATTTTCCAAACGACAAAGCAAACTGGCAGAAAAACTCATACGAGTTTTCACTGGTTACCATACGACAAACCATGATGATATGACACTGTATATCTCCTCGTACAAGTTAGGAGGGACCTGATGAAACATTGTACGACTCTTGGGTCCCTCTCATACGAGTCTTGGGGTTTAATGATATGACAATCTAACTAGAGTTGAAAAGTCGTACGAGCCCAGAAGGATAGTCGTATGAGTTTCCGTGCATGCAAAAATTAAAAATTGAAAACGTACGAAAAATATGCTAAAAATGCTATAAACAAAGAAAAATTGACTTTTCAGAGAAGCACAGAGGTCCACCTACTGGATGTCCATATTGTCGAGGTCTTTGATGCATCCGGCTACACTCAAAATGGTGAGAAGACACATGTACCTTCATTTCTACCATTTTCTCATTCAGAGGGCTCCACAATGTTTTCAAAAGTCAATGGTGAAAATGAATTGAAAATGACCCTTCTGGCCTTTATCTAGCTTTTGACCTAATTTTCAAAAGTGCTCCATTTTTTCATGAAAATTGCACCCCTGGCTAATTTTGACGTTCTGAACCCATTTTCGGGATCGAAATTGAAATATGAGATCATTTACTCTGTCAAAATCGTGATTTAAAATTTTCAGACCCAAGATGTCTGACTGCTTGCATAATCAACCTTCAATCATCACAAAAATCTAGAATTCAACTTAACTGATTATCTTACATCAAACTATCAAAATTTCAACTTAGTCAACTATGGTCAACTCATGGTTAAACCTAGTCAAACTTGGTCTTCTAGACCTCTAAAATGATGCAAAACACATTCTCGAATGTGTACAACCACTTCTCAGATCAATTAACATGCTTCTAAACTACAACGCTGACTTTTCTTGTCAGATTTCAATTTTAATCCCGAAGGGGGCATGGTATTGCACATCAGTCAAAGTTTGTTATCTAAATCTGTAATCAAATCTTTCTCTCAGTGATCAAGACAACAACCACGTCTAGTTATTGATTCATTTAGAAGTCCTCGTCGCTTGGGGAAAATCTATCATCGCTTGGGGCATATCAGATTCATCGAGATCCATATCAATTTGGTATCCTAAATCTATCTTGTAAACTGTATCTTCTTTTCATAACCATCGGTTCATTAGTGTTATTTCCTTAGTTCTTTGTAACTGATGGGTTCAGGATGTGATACCAATATGATTCATACAAGGACATTGAGGTCTGGAATCAGTCACTCACTTCTTCGCAATCATAAGGTTCAGAATCAGGTGTTTTGACACTTCTTCATAATCACCGGTTCATTGTTGATATAGCTAGCATCATCTCGATTCTTGGTCATTCTGGGCCTGGCTCAGTATCTCTTTTTCCAATCTTTCAATCGGTTTTTGTCTCGGAATCGGTTAATCTTTCATCTTTCGAATCAGTTTCATACATCTTTATCATACATAGACTATTCTTTGAACCACTACGCTTTGCACAGTGATTCAAAGAGGGGCAAAATGTAATACCCCAAAAATGGGCTATAGGTTCATTAACCTCCTACATCTTCAATTTGAATGAAATCAACATTGAAGTCCTAACCTAAGGCACATCTGCACATTATTGAATCCTAATTGATTATCCTAAATTTTGCATCAGGGAATATTCCTAGTAATATTCCTAATTTATCATAATTATTCTTAATTTAATTATTATTTGGCAATAAATCTTATTTATCCTAAAGTTTGATTAATTAAATATTTTGAATATTTAATTAATTAGATTTAATGCTGCCACTTAATTATTTAATTGAATTTAATTAAATTATTCCTAAATTGTATTATTTAATTTTGACAATAAATCTAAAATCTTATGACTAATTGATTAAATTCTTATTTAATTAATTCATGTCAGTTGTCAAATTTAATGATATAGTTTTTGAATAAAGTTTGATTTAATAATTGATTAACCCATAAATCAATTGTTTGAATTCAAAAATCAGTTAAGTTGAGGATAAATCACTTTATTTATTTAATTAATTCATAATTAATTGTGCACATTCAAAGAGTAGTTAAACTCAAAATCAAGAAATCAATGCAAGTTGTTAACTTTTGGAAACTCAACATTCTATTTTGAGTTCAAAGCTAATCTAAATTTATGATTTGAGTTAAAAAGTTGTTCTTGCATGCTTTTGCATGATTTTTGTGAGTTAATTATCTCTGATTTCCTGATAACTCAAAAATCAACTTGAGTTTATCAAGAGTGATTTATGGCTTTTCTCAATGCATCCTCAAGCCCTGGATTTCTATAAAAACAAGGCTCAGCTCTTCATAATTACAACACTCAAATTTGCACAATTACTCTGGCGAATTGGCGATTGAAGGATTAAGCATTTGCGACAGGCGATTTGTGAGATCTTTCATAGTTGATCATTTAGCTTTTACATAGTTTCTCATTCATAGTTTCATACTCATTCATAGCATTTTTAGAGAAAATCTGCATTCCAATTTCATTCATTCTAGATTAATTTCATACAGTTTTCCATATTATTGCACAGAAAATCCAAAAATATAGCTTAATATGCATTCATAGTCTTTCATTCTTTGCATTCAAATCCTTCATTTAGGTGTTGCATTGTCACTGGTCTCGGTCTGATCTGAGAGTATCATACTCGCACCTACTAGAAGGTAGTAAATTGCCTAGTTAGCATAGTTTCAATTACTTGCAGATTTTAGTTTTTGCTAACCTCTAATGTTTTACTGAAGTGTTGTGTCTACAGCTAGGTACAAAATTCACACACACAGGTTGCACGCAGGGAAAAATACAACTGTAATAGAGGAGACTTGCAGTGTCGCAGCACTGAAAGATGCAACTAATTGAGACTAGGATCCTTGAAAAGCTCATGAAACCGCCATGTGTCCAGCTTTGAAAAAGAACCAAGCTTTCCACTAGAAGGATCTGCGCTAGCCAGAAGGAAGACATGTGGCATCCATGTAGGGAAAATTCCTTTGGAGAGAGTCATAACATTTTCGATCATCCGTGAAGAGACCACATGTCCTATTAAAATGAAACCCGGACCCTTCATTGGATGACGAGAGTGCTTGGTGCCTGAATGGCACATGGCGTATTGGTGAAATTTATAGCGCAATGAAGGGCAGTCCATGATCAAAACTTGCACCATGCTAACAATTGGCAAGGTGTGGGACGCTCTACATTGCAATATTGCACAGAGGAAATGAATGAGGTGCTCGCACCAACTTCTCCATGAACGATGAATTTTCTTTCACACTCCCTTTAAATTTGTTCATTATGTGGGTAATTGATTTCTCATTGAGGTTCTATCCCCATCTAGTGAAGCCTCCATTAAGTTCTTGATGAAAGGAAAAGGTATTTCTTAGTCAAATCAGTGTAAGAATTATCTCATGTTGGAGGTTTTTTTGACGTGTCTAGAAGAAAGGTGTTTATCCCATGGTCCTTGGGTTTGGTCTTTGTCACGACTTCCAAAATCACATGTAAACACATAATGAATGAGATGTAAGGCACAATAATTCTAGGTAGGATTAAGAAAAAACTATAATAAAACGTAATCCTTGAAATAACCAATAGTGCTTTTGAATCACTCGTGAAGCATTTGTGCTCCCCAATTTTCAAGATTTTCAAAAAAAAAAAATCCCTAAAGGGACAATGTTATCAAAGTTTAAAACATCATACAACCAAGGGAAGAAGTGATTCTAGTAATCTCTACTTGGGTTATGGAAACCTGACTGGCAATAGAGCAAGGCTGAGAGAAAACAAGATGTAACTTTGTCAGGCTTTGTATGACTGACTAGCAGTAGATTTATGCCCAAGAAGCTTCAAGTGATATTGCTAAAATACGTAGATTTTTATTTAATTCCTAGGATGGTGTCGATCTGACATTTTAGGAAATGAATATACTATACACACACAAGAAGATAATATAATAAATACTAGCCCAAAGGCCTATGTGTTGAGTTATCAGTATTTTGGTACAAAGGATGAATTCATCAACCTAAGGTTAGTTTAATTATTATTTGTTGATGAAGAAATGCATTGGTCATTTCTCCCTTTTCTTCGAGGCTATTTGTTGTGCCTCACAACTTATGCCTCCCTTTATTTGTGACGAAGTGGGGACCCCCCTTTTTCTTTTCTTTCTCTTCTTTTTGTTCCTTGTTTTTCCCTTTGCTTTCTTTGTTTTTTTTTCTTTAGGGATTCTTTTTTGTTAGTTGTGCTTGTTCTTGGTTAGGGTTTCTTTCTTTTTTGTTCATATTAGGGTTGGTAACTTTAGTTTGCAATAAGAATCAAATTGTGTAATGAATGAGATAGGTTTTCCTTATTGAAGTCATTGCTAAATGACCTAGTCCCCTTAGCACCATAAAGAAAAGCTCAGAAAATAGATTTGACAACCTTTTGACCACCAAATATGCAAATTAAAGGTGTTAGAAAACTTAATTTTTGAATATATTTTCTCAATGTATCAAGGACTCCCAATCCTAGATCTTTGAAAGACTTCAATATTTTGGTGATTGGAGGTTCAAATGTTTTTGGGGATGCCAAAATCCCTAACCCTTAAAAGTTTTGTGGATTCCAACATCCTAAACCCTCAAAAAATTATTGTAGATGTCGACATCCCCAACCCTCAAAATTTTTCAAGGATGCCAACATCCTTGACCCCAAAAGGGTTTGGGCATGCCAACATCCTTGACCCTAGAGAGTTTCAGGGATTCCAACATCCCTAAACCACAAAATTTTGGGGGATGATAACATCCTCAACCCTTAAAAGGTTTTGAGGATTTCAACATCGTGAGCCCTCATGAAACGTTTCAGGGATGCCAACATCCTTGACCCCCAAAAGGTTTCAGGGTTGCCAACATCCTCAACCCCTGAAATGTTTTGGGGATGGAAACATCCTTGATCCACAAAAGGTATTTGGGATTCTAACCTCTCTAATCCCTTACTATTTAAAAGGATTTTGCAAGTCTCTCCCTTTGAATTCTAAAAAGTCATTTCAGGAATTTTCTCATCCTTGAACCCCAAAATAAATGATCCATCACAAAAGGGAACTTGACAATTTCTACAGTTAGTTGGATCTAAGGGGGATAAACTATGAGATCTTGTTCAAAATATGATGGTGATTGCGCATTTAAGTTGTTTACTTTTTTTTCTTAGTTTTCTTCCTACTCTTATTTTGTTAGTTCAATAAAAATCTTGAATGGTTCACTGAATCCTAACCTTCATGCACAAAGAGATATGAAGACCAAAAACATCAACTATATTGTTTAAGAAACAAATTCTTCCAATGTCACTTTTTCCAAGCATGTTGTGCATCTATGAATTCGTAGCTATGAATTTTGATATTTATTTTGCAAATTTTAAGTTGGTAAGAGAAAAATGCGAGAAGAAAAGAAGTCTCATTTTGTGCCACTTTCTATAAATTTTAATAATGAAATCTCATCCTAGATTATTGCTAGTGTGTCTCCAAATCATCCCCAAGATATTGTAGACAAGGACCTCAATTTGTTGCTAGAAGAACTCGAGAAAAATGCTAAAAAGTGGATCTAGGCAAGTTGAGCTTTAGCTTCTCAAAATAAAGCTTCATTCCATGATTTTAGGTCATTTTTTTTCATGAATAGGAGTCATTTCAAGTTATAAACTCAATAAAATCATTGTTCTATTCATTCTATAATAGTTTAGGGTTAGTGTTAGATAATTAGTCTGTTGTTTTAATTTATTTTACCCATAAAAGTGGCCAAACCCCCTAGTTATAGGTATGGAAAATTGGGAATGTATGTTCTATTTAAACCCAAATTTTAGATGTAATAAAGGTTGGTATTTCTTCATTTGAATTAGAAATACATTTGGTATTGTAATCTCAGCTTGTTAAATTGCCATTTTTTTAATTTGAATATAATTTTGAATTCAAGAGTCTTGTGTGTGTTCATGGGATTTACTCAGGAATTTTAATTAGTTGGTGTTAGCTATTGGATATGTAAGTTTTAGATATGGAGGTAGAAACCAAGATCTAGAGGAAATGGAAAAAACAATAACAAGAGAGAATAAATATGACAAGAATAAACTGCATTATGCAATACAATGAATCAACTAGATTGATTGACTCAATTGGAATCAACCTCAATTAGATGATCGTTACGTAGGAGAACCCTTTATTTTATAGCCAAGGTGAGTACAAAAAACTGAATGAGACAATGATCAGTTTCATTGTCTCATTACATGAAAATCAATATGAAAAGCTATCTCTCTACAAAAGGTAGATAGGTGATAGTGTGATAACATTACAAAAGGTGGAATCACATGTCCACTATAGGTGGATCACTCTCCAAAGTGGAAAAGTCCATCCATTATAAGTGGATATGATAAAAGGATAGCACATGATAAGTCCACATAAAGTGGAAATGCTCCAACTACCTTCAATGCAATTCCCTAAGTAAGCTTAAGTAAAGTGTAATTAGGACCTAGGTGAGGCTTAAACAAGGTAAAATACCTTAATTAAACCAACACCCCCCATTAAGTGCAACTTAGGGAAAATGTAGAAAAGCTAACAATGCAAGATGGTTCTTGGCTTCTATGCCACATTAATTACCCATGTACAAATGAAAATGCAAATGCAAATGCAATTTCTTACAAGTGGAGAAAGGGAGAAAACCACATGACAAAAAACTTCTCCAAAAGAGAGATGAAAACACATAATTCTCTCAATGAGAAGAGAAAAACCTCATGTGAGGAAAAATTCATCAAAATAAGAGAGAATGGGAAAGACCATGAAGCCCCCCTCAATGTTGAATACTTCAAAGATGGTCTAAGATGATGACTAGTACAACTCCATAGGAAGAAAATAGAGCCAATGTTACACCAAGAATGTCAAAGTGAGACAAAATCAGGTACTACTGTTGATGATGAATCACTCACTACAATATGAGAGAGATCGGGCATGGTGACATCTTCTTAAGCATCATTTGGATACTCGCTAAAGGAAGATTAGTACATTCTAAGTCTTGACTAGAGCCACACACCAAGTATCAAAAGATAATTCCTAATCTACTAAGTATAGAAGGATTACATAAAATATGTCATCAATGAAAAAGTACAAAGAAGGGTGGCAATTTATATTAGTTTGTGTTCAACATAGCTCATGCAAGAGAATGTACAACATAGATGCAAAGTTGGAAACTGATGAAGATGCCACCAATAATGTGTTGCAAATGATCACGTATGATACCCTTTGATTGCATTGATGTACCAAGAAAACATAGGAGTAACTGAAACCCCTAGTTTCCAGTTGGAGGAGAAATTACTGCAACAAGTATTAGGTGGACAAAACATCTTTTTCCCAAGTTTTCTTATTTGTTTAAAATTTATTTTTAAAAAAAACCTATTTAAAAGTTCTTAAAATCATTGTATTAGTGAAAAAATTTAGTAAATAATAAAGGCTTTTTCTTTTTTCTTTTTTTTCCTTGTTCTTTCCATTTCAGTGATTTCAATTGCCATGATTAGACTACAATAGACTTAGATCACTGTGTAATAGACCAAACTAAGGTCTATGCATTACAATTGAAAAACTAAGCCAAAATTTTAATGTAAAATTTCTAATTATAGTCGCTATAAACTAATAGCACCATATAGTACAGAAAAAAAAATGCACTTTAATAAATAATTGCACCTAAAAAGGAGTCTGTATGAGATTGAACAAGGCCTGGGAAGTTGCAAAAATAGGATTATACAATTTCCTAAAAAATTCAGGCACAAAGAATAGAAGCCAATTGTACCATTGCATAGAGCACATAATTCTACCCCAAATTAAAAAATGCTCAAAAAAAGGAGTCCAGATGACTTAAATATTGTTGTTTAAAAATTGCTTGCATAAATATGACACACATATTATCGTCGCACCTCCAAACTTTAAATGGTTGTAGATTTGGCCTTTGATGTCCATTTTGGATGAAAAAAGATGATCTTCAGGGTTTTGGACCTCCGCAATGTGATGCCAACCTCTCATTTGTACCGACAAGCTCTAATTTTTCCCTGCAATAGAAAGCCACAAAGAGGACCCCCCAAAGATGCACCCAAATCTCTCAAAAGGCTATCTAATGGAACTCTATGGGATTTGATACCATGTAAGAATTGGCTATAGTGATAGCACCCAATATCTAGAGGCAATAGAAAGCACAATAACAAGAGAGAATGGATATGATAAGAACAAATTGGATTGGTTGACTCAATTGGAATCAACTTGAATTAGATGATCATTGCATATGAGACACCTTAATCATATAGCCAAGGTGAGAAAAAGGATTGAATGAGACAATGACAAGTGTTGTTGTCTCATTACATCATATGTTGAGTGTATTAAGAAGATGTCGGCATTGTTGTCATTGATGTAAAAACCTTGTACTATTTGTATGTCTATAATGATTACTTATTTGCTAGTTGTGCATCAGTATTGTGCAGTTTAGATTCTGTCTATACAATTTATTTTTGATAATGGATTATAATGATGGATATTTTTTTCCTATTACTGCGATATATCTTTCTGGTATTTCTATGATATTCAGTGATCGGATTAGTATGAAGTTTTGGATGAATATATATGGTTGTTTTGTTTCAAAGTTCTTTCAGGTATCCCTGCTACCTGAAAAATCATGTAGTATAACAAATATTTTTGATATGACAATTGCATTTAGTTTCTAGAAATGTTTTATCTAGTTCTATACATTGCTTGGTTCAGAAGATTTGTAGATCGGGCCATGGACTTCGTTGTGGTGTTTCATCAGTTTTAGAAAACACTTATATTTCGGTAATTGTGTTATACAATGTTCTCATTTTATGCATGACCTATATTTACATCCTATGCTACCGTGGTATGAAGATTTCATATGTATGACCTATTTTAGGTCTAGTGCTAGTATATTACACTATATTGTATATCTTTTATAATGAAAGAAGACATGTTTTGTGGCTAGGATGACATATGTATTTATCTTAATCGAATGTGTGTGTGTGTGTGTATACAGAGAGAGAGAGAGAGAGAGAGAGAGAGAGAGAGAGAGAGATCATTTTGTAACTGATGTATGAGTGTGAGAGAAAGATGAAGGTGGCATGATGCGAGTATAATTCTATGAGCGGATATATGGTAGTAAAGTGTGTAAGTAGAAGCAATTTGTGTTAAGTATTACTCTGATATCAAGAAGAGCCTTACATACAGAGTTACAAAAGATTGAAATATGCTAGTGGAAGATATATAACTCGATCTGTTGCTAATAGTGATTATTGTGCTACTAGAAGGAACTGTTTCATGCATGTGTAGATGCAATTATATTAGTTCATAATTTGTCCATGAAACATCTTTTTGCAATACATCTTAAATTAGGGTAGTTAGTCCAACCAGAAGTGAGCCAGCCAGTAGTGAGAAAACCAGACATGAGCCTCTTGTAAACATCACCTTAATTGGTGTTTACTTTCATGAAAATTAACTTCTCCATGGTTTTTTCCATCTTGGGTTTCTACGTTATATCTGGTGTTACAGTGTTATTTGTTCTTGTTCTTTAAAGCTTTTATCAGTTTTAATCATCTGAATCATTTATGCTTATATCAGTTCAATCAAGTTTGTGAAAAGAGTTTTGGAATAATTGATTCACCCCCCCTCCCCCCCCCCCCCCCCCCTCTCCTCCCCTCCCCTCTTAGTTACTCGACCTATTCAACAATTAGTATAAGAGCTTGGTCTCTTTTACATAGAGCTTAACCACTTGAGGGAGATCTAGGATGTTTAAACCTATGAAAGGATAATACTATTTTGATGAAGATTGGAAAATCATGATGAGTGATATTGAGACCATTGAAATAGAGAATGAGGAACTAAAAGAAAACATTAAGGAATCTCGTGCATGTTTTTCAAAGATGAGGGAACATGTCTAGAAATTCAAAGAAAGACACAAGGAACTAAGAAAGGAATTAAAGGATTCAAAAGAAAAGGTGGCAAATCTAGAAAAATAACTAGATGATGGCAAGAACATTGAAGAATTTATCAAAGAAACTTTCAAACAAAAGATGGAATATAGGAAGAAGACCGAAGGAGATATAAATGATACCATCAAATAGAAAATGGAGGAATGTAAGAAAATTGAAGAAATTTCCAAGAACATTATCAAGCAGAAGAAAAATGAAAATGAGAAGTTGGATCAGGAATTGAAGAAGTTGAAATCTGAAGCAAAGGTTTGTGAAAGACACACTATTTTGGATCAACTTTTAGCCCTATAAAAAGGTCATAAGGACAAGGAAGGATTAACATTCACTAATGAGTGTTCATATTTGAAGAATAAAGAGAAAGAGAAGGATGTTGAAGTAGAACAAAAGTCTGAAGTAACAAGCAAGGTCATATTTTAGGGAACATCTACAAGAAGACCTCTAGTTAGGCAACCAAATGCTCAAAGGTATTTATATTTTAACGGTTATTGCTTCATGTGCAATAATTTTGGTCATAAGGTTGTTGAATGAAATATCAGGAAGGAATAGAATCTTCATTGTTTTACCTACCATAAGTTTGGTCATAAGGAAACTCGATGCATAATTTGATTATCTAATCCAATTAAGAGAAATGGGATGAACAATAATTTTCATGGAAAATGCCATGTGTATCACAATTACGATTACAAGGCTAATTGGTGCAGATCTAGAGTTGAGTATGTAAGATTAGGAGAGAGGAATGTTAATTGTTTCAAATGTGGTTAGACTAGTCATTATGCTAACACTTAAAGATCTGGTTGTGCTCTGGTAAAGTATAGGAATGATAAGAATGTCACAGTTTCAGATGAATCTCTGAAGGAAATCATGGTGTGGAAGAAGGATGTTGGTGAAGAAAATTTTGTGGTATCAGATCCTGCTACTAGCTCTTATGGTAATTGATCCTAATGCTTTGGCTTTGGGGGGTATTAAAATGCTATATTTATCACTTCCTTTGCTCAGGCGTGATATCACTTGTAATTGTCGTGTCTTCGATATGTTTTGGTATTAAATATTTATTGCATCTATTTCAGTTTGATTGATGTGTGTTGTATGACTAATTGCATCAATGATATAAATTCTCGGTGAGAAATGTAATTATGAATAGTTAATGTTAAAAAGGTAATTTTTAAAATCATTTGCCACTGTTATGAAGGAGAAATCAAGATTTTTGCAAATCTTGTTGGTGATTGGTGAATTTGTGCAAGGATGGAATCAAGAATGGTTGTTCATGTATCTAATGTCACCATGTCAAAGATGCTTGAAAAAGTGGAATTGGAAGAATTTGATCATGTGAAAATTAGGCAATTGGAAGTTAGGTTGTTTGTAGAAGGGTTGCAAAGATTTTGTACCCTAGGTTTGGACATTTGGGGAGATTTTCCCTAGTTTGTAGAAAAAGAATCAATCTTGTTTATGTAGAGTCAGTTCAAGAATGAGAATTTGTCATTGGATAAACCTTATGTTGTGATGAAGGAATTGATTGAGGAGATCACTAGGTTGTGTAGTGTCGAAGATCTTCCTGGAAAGAAGGCAGTGAAATATAAGGATGTGTAGAAATGGAATGGTATAGACAGAGATCAATGTGCCCTCTTGATTAACACAATTGTCGATCCGGTGGAAAGGTATGTTGCCTATGGAATCATTTATAAAAATTTATTTCAAAATCATGAAAGTGCTACATCTATCATAGTTATTTATATAACACATAAAATGGTGAAGGAAAGCATGCAATTCGATTTATGTAGTCTTCTATTGTAAAATTTACTTGAAAACATCAAGATGTCATTAGAAGGAGGTTATGCATTCCGATTTGGATCCCTAGTCATATGTTTAGTGTTTTACTTTATGATATCACCACCCAGTAGAGAGGACATTGAGTAGAAGTCTGACACTCTTGTTGGAAACTAGGTTTATATATGTTCTATTATATTATATAATATAATTACTATTAAAAAATTAAACATACAAGTATTAGTTTAAAACAAAATTAAATATATAATTCACTAATAATATATGATTTTTATTTTATTAATATGAGCTTTAAAATGACAAAAAATAATAGATAAGAAATTTGAAGGAAGAAATTAAAATTAATCTTTTTTAAAATTGAAAAGCTTATTTCTAACATATTATTTCTATTCCTCATTTATTCAAAATGAACAGTAGTGTTGCATTAAATCGCATAAAAATCTAATCTAAGTGTAAAAGGTTGAAATTAAAAAGTTCTTTAAATAGCCTTTACTTACTTTAAAATTTCACAACATTACGTGTTTCACCAACAATATAATTTCTACACAATATGGTGGTTGCACATATGGCAATGGGATGCATTCAACCATATCTAATTATATGGCTAGATAGCTATTGTCTGCTTGGTTGACCACCTTTTTCACCTCTTAATTGCCTTCTCTGTAAACATGGGACACCAAAACTTCATCAGACCTAGAAAGATCCTCTCAAATTTGAACCACCAAGTTCTTAAGCTTTCAGTTGGGAGTATCATTGTTCTCATCTGATCACATTTATGGTGATCATCAAATCTTCCTCTAGGTGGAGCTTTGAAAAGTGAAACTGTTTGCAAGCTTTGATCCCTAATCAAGCTGCATGAAACTTAGCTTCATTGTTTGTGTCACAACTAGCTTCCTTGCCTCTAGTAAGATTGTACTACCTTCATAATATTGAATAATGCTCCAACACCCAAGGGTCTTATATTGTTATAGGAAGTTTATTAAAATTTACTTTGACCCATCCTTCCTTTAAGGGATCTCACTTGGTGTTTGCTAGTCAACGAGGCTTTGGATCAACTCAACCAACCCCATGAACGAGGGAAATGGTAACAACACACCAAGTAGTCTTGACTCTGATATCCTTGGTTGTGAAAACTTTCTTGTCATGTTGTTGAGACCTCACATTATTCAATCTTGTTAACTAGCATGACCACTAACATTTTCCTACCCTGAAAAATCCTCTTATTCTTTTCTTTCCAAATTTCCTAGCTAATCAGTAATGAACATGCACACCAAATTATCCAATGCACCATTCTTTTATGCAAAATTGACCAACACCTTGAAAAGGTCCAAAAGATTTAGGGAATAAAAGAAAACTAAATCTACCAAATTTAATATGTTAGAAAAAGGCAAAGATTATATTTTTCAATATTATACATTAGAGAAAGATGTGATTATCTTTTGGCATCAAAGTCTAGTTGAAATTCGAAGTTTCATATTTAAGATATAAATATACATTAGAGAAAGACAAGATTGTATTTTGGCATCATAGTCTAGTTGAAATTTGAAATTTTATATATAAGCTAATATAATTTCACTTAATTGAGAATTAATAAATTAGTGATTCCAAAATTTATAGTGAAAAATAAATATGATTAAGGTTATAAAATTGTCACTAAAAACATGCTTGGTCATAATACAACTTTTATAGGACATGTGTACTAAAGAGGTTCACAATGTTAGTATTTTTGAAACACCAATCAAATATTCATAAATATAATTATAAAAAACTAACAATATTTAAGAATTGTATATCAATGAATAGATAGAACTATACAATATGATACAAATTGTGATATACGAATAATAGGTAGATTTAGGCTCTATATGTAAAATCAAAAGGCATGCATAATAGGATGTATCTCTATTTAATCGGAGGGCATATTCCATTATGGACACTTTATTTTTCCACCCCGAATTCTCTAACACATGCTTGCTATTATTTCAAGGCAAAAATTAACAAACATTTTTTCTCCCAAAATCAACAAGTCGTCTCCATTCTAAAAGAGTAATCAATAGTCAAAACATTAAATTTTGGTGCACTTAAAAGGATTTAGAAATCTACATACATTGTTCTAGGGCCCTTGTCCATTGTCTAGAATCTTTTACACATATTTCTATGGGTTGACCTCAAGAAAATTCATCTCCTCATGACAAAATGAGAGTCCTAATGAATGTCTAGGTTTTTCTAGCCCTCAACTATTTAAAAGGAGTTCAGTAGACAAAGACCATTCAAACAAATTAGAGAGAAAAATACTAAATTATATTCATATTTATTGAGATGTGCACAATAACACCTATGAGGATTTTTAGAGATGGACAAGGGTTCACCTCTCCTTTTCTTCTTAAAATATTGCATTCAATCATTCAACCTTCATATCAATCTTTCAACTTATCTACCAATGTGTTAGAGGTATTTGATTAGTTGTTTGGTCCATTACATTTAACCAATTATTGCATTCATTTTTATTACTTCCTAGTCTCATTGCATTATATTACATTCTCAAATGAATATTATTAGAGTATTTATGCATTTAGCTTTAGAAAAGGTGGGTATCTTTCTCATAGATTCTTCAATTATTAGATTTGTGGCAGCTCCTTAATGAAAAATGTGACATGTTTCATGTTGGTGTAATTAAGACATTTTACCTTGGTTAATTGTCATCTAGATCCTAATCACACTTTACTTAAGCTTACTTAGGGAATGAATATTACATAGGAGATCCCTTGGTTATATAGCCAAGGCGAGTGAATGAGACAATGACAAGTGCAGTTGTCTCATTACACAATAACCAACATGAAAACCTATCTCTCCATGAAAGGTGGATAGGTGAGAATGTGATAACACCACAAAAGGTGGATCACCCACCTAAGGTGGATTACCCTCTAAAGTGAAAAATTCCATCTGTTATAAGTGGATATCATAATAATGTATGATAAGTCCACAAAAAGTGGAAATACTCCAACTACTCCTATGTAATTCCCTTAGTAAGTTTAAGTAAAATGTAATTAGGACCTGGGTGACAATTAACCAAGGTAAAATGCCTTACTGTTGGATGCATGTATATAACTCATTATCAAATTAATTAATTACTCCCTTCATGGCGTTTATAAATGGGTCAGCCCTTATGAGTGAGGAGTCTCATACTAATACCAATTTTTACAATAAGAAGACAACCTCCAAAGAAATGACAATATCTAAAAATCAATATTAGATTGCATGCTTTTCAATGATATGGAAGTTTAACAATAATTACACATTAAAATATTTTAGTTATATATCTTTATGAAGTGATCCATGGGTGGTAACTATTTCCTACTATTCTTTTGTTGCATAAAATGCTTGTGAAATTCTTGTTTTATTTTACTTTATTGGACTTGATCAACCTAATAACATTGTACATGTATTTTGTTTAGGAGTAAGATTCTTAAATGTCATATCATTGTTGATTATTTGTGTCCTTGATGTTTTTTGTGACCATGTCGGTATTATAAACACCCTAATAAACTAATTTACATTACATCCTTGTTCGATTAATACTTTCCTTAGACCTTTGCTTTAACAACTAGATGAAATGCTATGAACTCTATTTTAAATGACATGGAGCCCAAAGAGAACACATGGGCATGCTTTATATACTTTTTTTGATGCTCTAAACAAAATCACTCATAAGCATTTCTAGACAAATGATTTTCTCTTTAGATTTGGATGGTCAAAGTGATAATTATGTATCAAAACTTCAATTGTGACAAAAAAAATGATTGCTATGGAACTAATAATTGAAAAACAAAAATCTATAGAAAGGAAATATTTTTAGTTGAAGTCAAATTGCTTGTAGGCCCATGATGCTCTTACATTAACTTGAATCTACAAAAGTTAATTTTCTTTGATACTTTAAGGTTTGTAATTACCTTAAAAATATGCTAATTGTGTTATGTCATAAAATACTCTTTAACCTTTGGAAGCTTAATTATGTCTGCACAAGCTTACTATTAATGTCATAATCACACACTTGACACTACAAGTTTTTAGTTGAGAAAACTTGCAATTTGGAGGAGAAACCCAACGGGTAGGTGTCAATAGCACTTCCCTCTATTTGTATCACTTGTTATGATGAAGGCATATTATACACACATGGATGCAAAAATTGTCCATAAGAAAAACTAAAAGTATTTAATTTGACACTTCAATGCATGAATAACAAAATAATATTTAATTTTAATATTGTTTTAATTTTATATTATTTTTATTACAGGATTAATAAATTAATATTCTCAATAAATATATATAAAAGAATTCTACATTATTTTAAACATATGATAAATAAATACATAATCTATTAAATTAGTAAAATACTAATAAATTAGAAATAATATTTATTTATTATGGAGATTGAAAGTGTCCCTACATAAAATTTACTTTGTTTTGAAGGATAAGAATAAAGACCAATATAAAATAATAAAATAATGATATGATAATATAATAATAATGATAGTCTTAATAGATTTTTCACTTTTGTCAAATATAAAAAAAATATATATATAAACTGTATAATATAATATAATAATTTGGCACTAAATGTTTTTTTGCTTTTCTAAAAGTGTAATGAAAAAATAAAATATAATAATAAGAATATTCTAAAACATAATAATACAACATCTTAACAATAATTTAATATTAATTACAATGGCCCAATATAATTAAGATTTAAAATTGATTACAATATAATAACATAATAATATTAGCAATAAAATAATGAACAAACATTATATCTTTTCACTTTCACCGATATTCCTCTAAGATAGGTATGCTAGTAAATAATACAAAGGAAGAATTACATCAATGACCATTTCAATCTTTTGTTTGATTCATTATGAATTAGAACTATGTTTTAACACTCGTTAACAAATGATGTTTTCTTATTGCTCCTAAAATTCCAATAAAATGTGTTTCATACTTCCCTTTTCTAGTCGTAGTTTGGTTCAGTTGCCTTCAAGACATGAAAATGAAATATTGAACTCATGTTATTTATTTAGTTTATTAAATTAAAATTTATACATTAAGTTACCATATTTGCATTTGTCAATTTATTTTTGTATTTGTCAAAGCAATTATAAATTTATACTATTTTCATCTAATGATAAATTTATCTATAATTACTAAAATATTTTTAAATTTTAGAAAGCATATTTTTTATTCTTTAATCCACTTTAATTCTTTTAAATAAATATCTTATAATCCAAACTATCAACAATTCAAAAATAAAAATAAATACAAAACAAGTACAAATTCTTGTATGCATCCTTGTCCATTTTATGTACATGCTAGAAAGGAACACATATATCTCATTAACAAAAATGAGATACCAAGGGGTCAAGCTTAAATATTATTTAAGAGCACAAAGTACATAGATATTGAAATCAGTCTAATGAGAAATAATTGGGTCATATAAATGGGCTGTGATCAATTAAGTATATTATTTTGTTTACGCATTTGTTTTGTTAGACTGTTTGAAAGGAAAAGTAAAATATTTGGGTTTATAATAATGTTTGAGATTTTATTAAAATAAATTTTATATTAAAAATATTATATTTTTATTATTGCAAATTGAAAAATTCTTACTTATAATATATTTGAAATAAATTATCAATATAACATTTCTAATTGTTGGCTAGTGATATATATCTTTCTCTTAATTTTATCAAAAGAAAATTTTGGAAATCCATCTTACCTGTAAATGTCATTGCAACCTTGGGAATAGTATCAATAAAGGACATTTGACCACCTAAAACAAGTTTATCCCTTGGGAATAGTATCAGTAAAGGACATTTGACCACCTAAAACAAGTTTGTCCCTTGGGAATAGTATCAATAAAGGACATTTGACCACCTAAAACAAGTTTGTCTAGCTAATATCAACAATATTAATTAAGAATCCACTACATCCTTGTAGGCCCAAGGAAAAATGTTCTCAACCAATAAGTTCATGGCAATATTGAGAACAAACTAATTTGACACTTTCTTTGGATCAAATGGGATAGTAGTTTTGTTTTTAAAGCTATGTCCCAATGTTATTGCATACACTTGAGATTAAAGGACACTCGAGAATTTTAGATTCCAAGACAAAAGGTTTATTTCTTGTTCTAATAGAATTACTAGAACTGTTACAGAGGAGGACCCTTGGAATATTTTGGTGTGAAATAATTCGGCTTTTGTTAAAGGAAAATGGCAACCGGCGAATTGGTTGGATGAGATTCTACTTGCTCCTTTCTTCTAGATGAAACCTTCTCTTCCTTTACTAATCATTTGGAAGGCACGGAAAAATGCTTGCCACTTCTTAGACTGGAAGGAAATTTCATTAAAACATGGCCTCAGTTTTGCCTCTCGTTCCATTTGGGGGTATAAACATATTCAATATCAGGGCAACATCTTGCCATCAGTGTTCCCAAGTAAGCTTATTATCCTAAAAAAGGGGTTTATTAGTTTGGCAACATTTGGGAGCTTATTATCTTAAAAAAGGGCTTTATTAGTTTGGCAACATTTGGGATTTCATTGCTTTGAATTAGTTTTCCACGCAACTCACTAAAAATTGCTTTGGGCTGAACAACAAATCAAAGCTAGTATTTTTGTACAGACCCTAATGCCATTGTAGTTAACTATGAAACTGTGTATTTCATGTAATTTCTTCAAAGACTGGCTATGGCTCTCTTCCTATCACTTCACTCTCATCCTGTTAATAAAAATTATCTCCACCTCCTTCCTTGCATGCCCCTAAATCCACGCTTGAACTCAAAAGAAAATGCAAATTTAGTTTGAAGTTTTGAACCAAATTGAGTACGCCAATTAGGAGATCTAAAGTTGACATTGGCACACTTTCTGGTTTGGAAAATTCTATATTTCAAACTACCTATTGAGGATGGGTTGAAATGTATAATGGTGGCTCAGCCAGTTAATGCCCTTTTCACCAATCACATGAAAACATGAAATATGTTTTTTACTTATGCTCTTTTATTAAGTAACAATGGAATGCTATTTTTGAACATTACTTGATTGAAAAGCAGCCTTATTTGGAGTTGGATTACACAATAATGTGACAGAGGATTCTGTTAGACATGTCATTTAAGGAATACATGGAAAATCAGACATTTGGCGATGTTTTCTAACCATAACTTTGAGCAGGAAACTATAACTCATAATACTTTGATGTATTTTTCCAGATTGTTTCTTTATTTTATAGCTATGGCGTGTGTCAAGAAATAATTTGAAGGTGGACTATAAACTTCACAAGTCAAATTACAAATATCACAGCTTCGAAGCAAAAATGTATTGTGCCCAGAAATATCACAAAGACTTCTGCCTCACATGGGGTGAAATGTTGTGCTATCTAGCACTACCGATGTTGGCTACACTTTGACTTTTTTGTTTTAGAAATGCCTCGTTACATTTCCTCAAAAGGGTTTATATGTTATGGCAGATGGTAAATTATGTAGGAAGGCATTTTTGACGAAGGGGGCAGCTTCTTAACGTGCACTTTTGGCTGTAATACTTCAATGTGTGGCATATTCAAATGTGTATTGTCAGTGTTTCAGCTTGGTCAAATTTTATTTGCAATCAGATTTACAACACTGGCTCTTTTTTCTGATTATGATTTTAATCTCTATAAGCAGGAATAATCTTGTACGCGTCATTGCTGTAGTGTTTGTTACAGTATTAGCAACTTCTATTTTTCTTATCCCGTCAAAGAATGCGAACATGATGGCATATGAGGAGCTCTCAATTTCAGCTCTACCACAAGAGTGGATTTCTTCTATTATGATGATCTTAATGGTTCTGAGTTCTTCTGTTTCAGAATTACTGCGCCAGTTTCCTGTGCTGAATCAACTGCAATTTTTTTATTTGTTCCCTTTTAGGGATTGTTTTTTTCTTGTTACTGCCTTACAGCATTGTATCTGTCCTTGTGAGTTGTACTGTTGGTTCTGGACTTCCTTTTGTAACCTAGAAGCTGCTCATTTTTTGTACTGTTGTAAACTTTGTTCAGTATTAAATAAAAAAGACAGCATATAGATTAGATGAATGAGTTGTTATTAAACAAACTCAAAACATACCAAGGATGTTCAAACTCAAAACTGACCATGGATTCTTAATCTAAAACCTAAATATGCCCATCAAGTTTACAATCGACCAAGGATGTTCAACGGAAATACAATGTTATATAAGAATTTAAAACACTGTTTTCTATCCTTACGATGTGCATAGATATATTGAAAGAACACTAAGAAGACACAAGTTGTGTGTCGACAAAGCATCTTTATATAATTAGAAATAAAATATCGATAAGAAAAACAAAGCATTATTGTTAAACAATAAAAAATAATTTACTTGAGTTAATTCCCTTTCATAACCCACTATTGAAATTTGGTTTTTGTTGAAAAAAAAAATAATTTGATTTTGATCATTAATGATTTAAATCATAGTTCAAAATATCATTATCGGCAACTTATCGCTGAGGGCAAAAAAATATAGGGAAATATCGGAGATAAGTCGGGAACTTCTCGGCAAACTTCTCGGGAACTTAAAAAATGGCTTAAATTTAATTAGAAATGCATTTTTTTTTTAAAATTCATTAAGGAGATTCATCTAATGAGTTAGTAAATGAGTAAACAAACCAAACAAGCTGATCTAGATATTTATAAATGCAAATATGTATCAAAATTGCATCCTCATGTGGAATGTTCATGGCTGGTAGCCATAGTTTGATAGTCTGAACTCTGAAGAAAACTAAGAACAGAAAATTGTCTTTGTAAAACTATAAGCAAATACATATGTCAAGTACAATATCAAACTAGTCTACATCTTCCTCTTCCCCTTCCCAGTAGCTCTAGTAAAAACTATGGGAGTGGGAGGGGGTCTAGCCCTAGTAGTCCATTGTGGCTGTGCCACCTCTCTCTGCACAACTTGTTGTGACTGGACCTCCACCCTGGATGTAGATGGTGCTGACACTGGCAATGACTCCCCATCATCTGTATCCTCCTCACTCTCACTGCTCTCATGATCATCCTCCTGAATGTCATCCAATCCTGTTGTAAATCCATCCTCCTCCATAGCCTGCCTCTCCAAATCATAGATATCATCGTCTGTGAACAATGGAGGCTTTTCCTGTGATGTCCAATCACAGTATGGATCTATGTCATCCAAATCAAGTGGCCCAGCTAGTGTTAACTCTACCTTTCTTATGCGCAACTTAAGGTTATATTGCACATAAACAAGGTCATTGAGGCGTTTTTGTGCTAACTTGTTCCTCTTCTTCATGTGAATGGCCTCAAATAAGCTCCAATTATGCTCACAACTAGATGAGCTACATGGCTAACATAAGATGCGCAAGACAAGTTTTTGCAAATTTGAGACATTCCCACCCCAATTTCGCCACCAAGCATCTGAAAGATAAATATTAAAGAGTTAGAAAGCAAGATGAAAACATATTTTAGTAACTTAGTTTTTATCTACTTATCATGCATGTGAAAGACACCAAAAATCCAAATATTGTACCTAGGGTTTGAGTGTTTCTTCCTCTTCTTGCCAAGTCTGAGGAGAATAGCTTGCTCGTTGCATTCTGATACACTTCCATCTCGGCCAAAATGAGGTCTCTCACCTCAACCTCAGGTACATCCTCTGCATGCATTCAGTGAAGCCCTCCATGACCTCTCCATTGGGATCCCTATAGGATGGAGAGAAGCGAAAAGAAGGGTTGAGGAAGTACCCCATTGCATGAATGGGTTGGTGGAGCTGATTGTTCCACCTCCGATCAATAATTGCCCATATGGGGTCAAATTTTAGGCTGTCCCCCTTGTAGTAATTTTTAATAGCCTCTTTGGCCCTATCCATGGCCTCATAAAGATACCCCATTGGGGTTTGATCCCCATCTACCAAGCGGAGAACTCTAACCAAGGGCTCTGTCACCTAAAATTGAAAGGTAGAAAAAGATTATCATTAATTATAGACAAGAGTTCCAAATTAATAATGAAAAACTTGATTCTTGAATACAAAAAAATTAAATATTCAACCTTTGAAGTTTCCAAGATACCTTCACAATTTTTGTAGCATCATCAAAAAAGTGGTTGTCAAAGACAATGTATGCAACACTTTGACCATCAACCTTCTTTGAATAAGTTGAGTCTAACCATGGTTGACTCACAAACATTTGCTTCAAAGAAGTCAAAGAACTAAGAACACTTTGCAACATTAAGAAAATCGTTGCAAACCTTGTGGCCGCAGGTCTAACCAACTCCTTCCCATGGGTGAATTCTCTCATCAAGCGGAGAACCCAAGGGTGATTGTAGATATATTTTATCTTTTTTGCATCCTCTACAATCGGTTTCACCCAATCCAATTTTCCTATGTCCTCTAAAAGAAGGTCAAGGACATGCGCTGCACAAGGAGACCAAAAACGTGTGCTATACTTATCTTCGAGGATCCTGCCCGCTGCCACATATGTCGCTGCATTGTCTGTTATTATTTGCACCACATTAGCAACCCCCACCTCCATCACAATTTGCTCTAACATTAGAGCCAAAGTTTCAATTGTCTTTATCTTGTCTAAGGCATCCAAGGATTTCAGAAAGACCACTTGATCCTTGCAATAAACCAAAAAATTGATGATGGTATGGTTTCTTCCATCCGTCCATCCATCTGAAAGTATAGAGCAACCAAATTGTTTCCATTGCAAGTTTTGGTGTTCTACCACATCATTGGCCCTAGTAACATCTCTGAGCAAACTACAAGCACAAAAGAAAAATAACATTAAGTACACAACTTTGTTTAAAAAAAATTACATTCAACAAAAATAAGTAAATTGTAAAACCGTAAAAGTGAGCTAACCTCCCACTCAAGTCTGCAGGAGTAAATGTCTTGTAGCCCTTTCCTGCTACAGTGATTCCTGTCACAAAATTCAGCCAATAGGGACTTGCTGCAACATTGAAGGGGATACTATTAAAATACCAAAAATCAGCACATTGAATGTCAACTTGCCAATGCACATCGTTGTTCCACCCACTACCTTCTAGTGATAGTTGTGCTCCAAGTATGTTTTTGGGCACAAAAAAATTATCTGTAGAAGATGTGCGTGGTGGTGGTCTACTAGAACCAGCGGAAGTGGAAGGCGAGGAGAAGGTAAATTTGTGGATCCGTGGGCCACGATGAGAGCCCACTATGCCCTCAAGTGTTGCTTCATCTTCTTCAAGGGTGGATGGAATACCTGGTCACAAATCACAACCCACATTACTTCATTATGATCATTGTTATAAACTTATAGGCTTTAGCAAAATCTAAACTATTGAGGTGATTATAAAATAATAAATGATTCTTGAAAAGGAGATAGTGTGAGATGCCTTGCGAATCATAAATGGCTGCCCTCATGGCCAATTTTGCCCTTTCCCTTTGCAATTTTTTCTCTTCTCCAGCAGGGAGCAAAGCATTCATCTCTCTCATTATTTCTAGGGTGGTATTGTCACAAACCCTTGTGTCACGCTTTGTGATCCCTCCAAGGTGGTATTTCAAACGGGATATGCCTCCACTAACTAGTTTTTCACATTTTATGCATATCACAGTATTATATTCGGGTCCTTCAAAAGCATATGCCCATTCCTTGTTTCTAGCCCCTTTAGAGCGCATTCCTACATATCCCAATGGACATGTGCCTACTGGGGCACTGGCAGACCTTGCAGCTGACCCAACTATAGAGGAATCCATATTTGTCATTTTGATGAAGAATCAAACTGCACATGTCACATACAAAATGAGTGCACAAATTTAGAAATTTAATAAAGAAATTTAGAAACGAACTAAGTTAGTTTAAAACTTTAAATAAGTTTAAACATAGCTGAAACTTGAAGGAAAAAAACAAAAAAATTGTAAAGTTATGAAATTTTTGAGAAAATATGAAGTTTTTGATAAAACTATGAAAAATTTACAAAAATTGCTAAAAAATGGTGTTAGATCTTATTCATTACGTTCTAAAACAAGTTAGAGTAGATTGGAAATGATATTATATAGTTTGTATAAACTTGAATGCAACTAATACAAGACAAAATGAGTTTAAAACAAAAGGGAAAGGATTTTGAAAACTTACTTGTGAATCTGAATTTGCTTGAAAAATCCCTTCGAATCCGCTTTGAATCGATCTAAAATGCCTCAAATGTCGACCTTTCTCCTCCAAAACCCTTTTAAGTTTCTAGCCTCTCCAAAAAAATGATTGGCATGCAATTAAAAACCAAACTGGCCCTTTGTTGGGCCATCACCGTATTAACTAGCGCGCGGGCGAGATAAGTTGATTACTTATCGCGATAAGTTGTCGATATATCGGCGATAAGTTTCAACTTACAGGTTCGTGATATCTATACGTAATTTGTCGAGAGCTGAAACTTATCGCAATAAGTCAGCTTATTACCAATATATCAGCTTATTACCAATATATCGGCAATATTTTAATCTATGATTTAAATATTCATTATTACAAAAAATGAAAAAATGAAAAAAAAGGGTGTGTTTTTTGTCTACTGCCTAGTTTTTCCCATCAAGCAAGTTTTATGCACTCACTAAAAATCATGAAATTCACAACTAATTACTAATAAAACACTTACTTACAACTCACCGAAAATTTGAATAATAATGCCAAGTTACTAACATCTTTCCTTCATAAAACAACATAAAATTTTAAATACAAGTGTTTACAATTATAAATAAGACACAGTATTAACTTTTAACTTTCAGAACCAAATATTGGTCAAGGAATTTTTCCTTTTAACACCAAACAAAATAACCTTTTAAGCACAAATTACAAAAGTAGAAAACTAAAATTGAATGCATTCCCTAATACAATGACGAGTCCCCTTCCTTAACTGTGGGATCTTGCATTGCTACAAGCTTAAAACGCTTTTCCACCCATTATAAAGAAATGGAAAACTCTTAATGTGAAAGGAATGTAAGCATGTTCGCTGAATTGTTTATATTAGTGGGGATGCAATCCCTAAAGGTGCTTATAAGAAGTTGGAGATAAATTGCACTAGCCGCTCTAAACAATTTAAATTGTGTCTTTATCTTACTAATTTTTACCAGTTATTGTCCTCGTTGCATTATCCATGTATCAAAACAATCTATATTCACCTTTTCTAGATAGAACTAATCAAAGATCTAGTATGCATGTTTCCTTAAAAACACATTATTTAAGATAAAACCTCTTAAAAATATTAACTGTGTAACTAGACTTTTTCCTTTTGTGATCAACAAGTAGAATTTAAATACCTTGCATAAACCAGGATAAAAACTTTCACTTTCCTTTTCTGCATCAGTTTCATTCTTATGCATAATGATATAAAATTTTGAAAAGGAAAACTTCTATCATTACCTGATTGACTTATGAAGAATGCAACCTCAATGCACACTTATTTAAAAATAATCATAACCTCAAGGGAAGTTTCTTAGTAGAGTTAAAAATCCCTAGACTGGAGAAGATTGTTTTACCACACATTGAGCAGTGACCCTAAATCAACATACAAACATCAAGACTCACTTGCAACCATTGCCTTGTCAAATTTAGACTTGACCAAGTGTAAATGGTGAATAATTAGAAAACAACAAAGAAGGCAACAAGAAAAGCAGATTGTAAATAAGTTTTTTCTCATACCTCAGTTTGTGGTAAGTATAAGTGGAAGCACTCGCTGCAAAAACATACCATGGTCAAATACCAGCATTTTCAAGCTCCGTCTCTGGTTAGTTTCACTCTAAAGTTGATACCATTGAGGCAATTCTTGAAGCAACAAATCCAAATTCATTCTTATATTGTGATTCTACATGCATGTCTTAAACCATTGTTCAAACATCAAGAGCACTAGTATGACTGCTACAAAGGGCAGGGAAAAAAAATTCCATATTCTTGGAGAGAGGCAAAGTATTTGAATCTAACTGATAAGTTATAGCAATAAATTATCTCATAGATTTTGGAAACTGAAAGTTCAAGAAGAACTGGCAATATACATTTTGATTTCAAACTTATGGTAAAATTACATTTCTATCACTGTAGAAAATTTGTAATATGTTTGAAGTAAATGCTCAATGTATAATGTGAGCAAAAATGATTTTTTTCTTCCTGAATGAGAATTTCATTTGTAATAATTGAAATTCATTGTTAAGTGAATTATAATGCACAATGATTGATAGGGGCCTTGTATGTTGGATCTTGGAATATATTTATTCTTCCCTTTGGAAACCTCATTAGGAAAACAATTTCCTTGAACATATATCAGCTCTTGTTTTCGTCATCATCTGGAAGGGCCTGGAATCAAGGATCTTATTTTGTGCATGTACAAGAAAGAATTATCACATGACTTTGATACTTACGCAACTACACACGTGGTCAAAATATTCCCATTGCAAAGAATTGAATTATAAAATGAATTCAATGCAGTCTCCGTTTTCGTTGAAACATTGCATAGCCAATTAGAGAAGATATGAGGAATGTCCACAATACCTGCACAACACATGCATAGAACCACAGAAATTGCAAGAAAACAGATAATAAGTTGAGTCTTCTGAACATTTTTATAAGGAACAAACAAATCTATCAGGAAAACTTTATTAAATTATTTACATTAGCATAATTCTTACAAGACAAAAAATGTTAATTTTAATAGCTAGATTTGAATTCTAGCTTAAATTTATATATTTAATTTAAATTTAATATTAATTAAGGGTTGGGCCCCTTCTCCTATGCCTAAAACGTCTATGGACGTTACCTCCTTTTGGCGCCAAAGATTTAAATTCAAGGTTGGCCTTGGAGGCCGACCTTACCTTGCAATTGCGACTTCCTCATATATATTTAGGAGGTCTTTTGGATGTTAAATACAATTTGTGGCATGCGAAATCAGTCTGACATTAATGTGAATTCCCTTGAAGCTATCTGCTACAGCAGCAAGCAAAGATTGCGATCTCCTTATAACAGCAAATGGTTGCTGGGTAATGCTACTTGTTCTTATCATCAGAAATTGAACAAGCAAGTAGTGATCTTCATCATTTCTGGCATTCGATCTGTTCCTGTTTGCTTCAGCGGCAACACAAATCAATCACTGGAATTATCCAAACAAACAGCGAGCACATGAAGGTCTGATCTAACAGCAAATTTGTGGTGGATATATCTTGGCATTTAAGTATCTTCATCAAGCACACGTCTGGTCACATAGACGCAGAACATCAACACACATCTGGGCATCCATTCACAAGGCAGCGATTCGATTGAGGAGTTAAATCTGGGCTATCATTTGTATCAGTCCACAATTGATTTGCTTTGTGGATTGGGGATCCTCAGCAAATTCATAGCGATATTATTGTAAGTCAAATGGAGAAGCAATAATTATTTGGATCTGAATGCTGGGTTTTTCCTCCTAGAGGTTTCCCAGGGTAAATTGTGTTCTCTTATTCTGATTTGTTTAAATTCACTATTCTAATTTAGCTTAGATCTGATTACTTAAAATTTAACATGGTATCAGAGCCCGGTTCTTACTAATTGTGATCAGATCTAACCCATTATACATTAGATTTGTTTCTTTTCTCTCTCTTGTTGCTGTTTTCAAAATGGTGACAGGGCTCAAGGTAGAGGACAGATTGGGAGGAGCTGTAAATTTCACATCATGGAAGGTTCGAGTGCTCCTTGCTCTAGAGGAAAATGATCTACTTCAATTCATGCAAGGGCCAGCTCCTACTGAACCATCTGATCCGGATGAGTTAAGTCAATTTAAGAAGAATGCAGTGAAGGCAAAGAAAATTCTGATTGACTTCGTTAAAGATCATCTTGTCCCAATCATCTCCAAGATGTCTTCAGGACATGATATGTTCAAAAAACTTGAGGGTATGTATGAGATCAACAATCTAAGCAAAGCTCTCACCCTAAGAAGGCAACTTCTTCAAATCAAGATGGACAAGGGAGAAACTGTAATTAAGGGATTAGATTCAAGCTATGGACTGAGAAGTGGTGGACAAGGACCTTGTTATGCTAGCTCTCAATGGCCTACCTCATTCTTGGGAACCATTCATTCAAAGTTTGAGTGGAGAGGTATTCTTCCTTCCTTTGATTGTCTTAGAGCTGATTGTATTCAAGAAGTATCTCGTCTAAATGCTAGAGGATTTAAAAGTTCTTCTTTATTAGATAATCAAGTTCTTGCAGCTCAATCCTTTAAAGGTGGAAATTGGAAGAATAACTTCAAAAAGAATAACAATTTCAGATCTTGAGACAACAATCATTCAAGGACGAGACCTAAGGATCTTTCTCACATTAGTTGTTTCAGATGTGACAAATTTGGTCACTACGCCAAAAAATGCAAGATTCAACCAAATCATCAAGAAGCACACATCAATGAAGTTGATGATAAAGAAAACAAAGAAGACTTTCTTTTCATTACTGCCTTATCTAGTAATATTCCTACGGACAGTGACACTTGGTTCATTGATAGTGGTGCTTCCAGGCATATAACAGATTATAGAAATCAACTTACAGATTTGACTAAGAAGGAATCAAATCTTCACGTGGTCAGTGGAGATGATGCACAATACTCCGTAAGAGGTTTTGGCAACACAACTCTCAATTTGGATTCTGGTATCTCTTTACGGTTATCTGATATCTTATTTGTTCTCGGAATTAAAAGAAATTTAATTTCTATTTTTGCTCTAGACAATAAAGGTTATCAAATTGCATTTTCTGAAAGTAGAGTTTTAGCTTGGCCTAAGAAATCTAACATCAAATCTGCTAGAGTTATTGGTAGAAGATTTGAAAGCCTCTACAAGCTTTTAGCTCATCCTTTCCAGGCTCTTATTAGCTCTTCAGCTGAGTCTAGTGATCTATGGCACCGAAGGCTTGGTCATCTTCACTACCGTGCTCTTCCTACTCTTGAAAGGATGGTCAAAGGTATGCCTAAACTTAGTCATCTTCATGATGATGTATGCAAAGGTTGTGCAATAGGTAAAAACATTAAAAGTTCTTTTCAGAAAAGTGAATCTAGATCTAAAAAAAAACTTGCCCTTATCCATTCTGATTTATGTGGTCTAATGTCAGTTGCATCTTAGAATCTGATGAAGTTCTAACTAGGTTCAAAGAGTTTAAATCTCTAGTTGAAAATATTTCTGGTAAACGAATTAAGATTCTTAGATCTGACAATGGAGGTGAGTACACCTCAAGTATCTTTCATGATTTTTGTTTAGAAACAAGGATCAAGAGGGAGTTTTGTGTTCCCTACAACCCTCAACAAAACAGAATTGTTGAAAAGAAGAACAAGACCATGATTGAATCAGCCAAAGCTATGATTCATGATTACAATCTGCAATTGTTCCTTTGGGCTGAAGCTACTAAGACTATTGTTTACATCCAAAACAGGTGCCCCCACAACGTTTTGAAAGATATGACTCCAAAATAAGCATTCACAGGAGTGAAACCCGACATCAGTCATTTGAGGATCTTCGGAAGTCCAGTCTACATTCACGTCCCCAAGGAGAAAAGAACCAAATTGGAACCATCTGGTAAGAAAAGTATACTTGTTGGCTATAGTGAGAATTCCAAAGCTTTTAGAATCTATATTCCAGGTCAAAGGTATATTGAGGTAAGTAGAGATGTTACTTTTCAAGAAAATATTGCATTAAGAAAATTTAAAAGCTCCTTGATTGAAGATGAAAATTTTACTAACGAAAATCATGAGATGGATGTTGATGATGATGTTGAGTTTCAAAGGGAGTCTACAAGTCCTCCCAATCCAATCAATCATGATGAACCTTTAGTTCCCATAGATGGTCCTAGCAGCATCATCATAAGCAAGAAAAGACCACTTTGGGTGAAGAACACAATTCAAGAGGCTGAACGTTTTTCTGCTCCTCCTGGCACTTTCCCAAAAAGTAGGAGACCTCAAGCCTTCTTCAACTGTGGCCTTCATGTGCAACCTCACTGAAAGTGAACCTGTCAACACAAGAGAAGCTATTGATCAGCTTGAGTGGAAGAATGTCATAGATGAAAAATACGAGTCCATCATCAAGAATGACGTGTGGGAGATTGCACCTAGATCCATAGGTAAGTCTGTTGTATTGTAATGCCCCCTTTTCTTTTATGGCTCGGGAATTCGGAATAATTATCGTAACTTCCCGATTCTTCTATGTATTATGATATTTGATGGCACTTTTGTAACTTATAAGATATAGATAAAGACAATAAATATGTTTATTTGATCACTTAGAGGATACTTGTTCTTATCAATATCATTACTATATCTGTATAACTTGGATAAGATGATTTGATCACTTTCTCTGATATGACAATTTGAGATATGTTGTGATATGATTTGATAATCACTTGTATTGAATTTTCTTTCTCTAACTCAGTCTTTGAAATATCCTTTAAGACTCTGTTGTTCAAATTCTATTTCAAATTCATATGAGTATTTACTCTCTTCCTGTTATTGTTTTACTTCTCACTGCATTTTGTACTCTGTTTCCACCATATGAATATTACTGATTGTAAATTGGATGTTGATCGTATTTATCTCTTCATTACTTGAATATTCAAATGCTACTTTAAATATTTAATTGCAGACTGTAATTTTAAATCATATGATGGCTGACTGTGTGTCTGTTATATCCTGACTATATTTCTAATATATGCAAACAGCAATATAAAAATGTTTAATATATTCTTCTATTCCTTATTGATTCTTATTCGCTAGAAACCAGATTTGTTTTCTGATGATAATCTGATCTGTAAGTCTTATTTGTTGATGTGTTTATCTTTGTATACTCCTTGCTGAATGTATTTGTTGTCTTTGCTAATTATAACAATTGACTGGGCTGACTGAATTGACAGTGCTGACTATCTAGCGAATGATATTTTGATTGGTCCTTTCAAGACTCTCTTCTCTTCCCCTTTATTACGTTAGATGGGAAGAATCGCAACCCATTCCTTTGGGTCGCGACTATTATTAATAGTCATTTATTATTTTTATTAATTCTTAAGTTTATATTGTGATGTTATATATCATATTTAATATATATTTTGTGAGTTTCAGGGTAATTGATTATATTTTCATATATAATCTATATATTTCAGATAATATAATTATATTTTAAATATATATGACATATATGCTATTTATATTTATTATTGGATATATATATTATATAGTATTATATATTTTAGACTTAAATAATAATGTTTGATGTATTACTATTTTAATATATATATTATAATATAATATATATTATATTGATATTATATTATATTAATATATGATTTATAATATTATATTACATTATAGTAATGATGATATTTGATATATTATATATTCTAGCTATCATTATTTATTATTTATTTATTATTGATTAGTAATCTTATCAATTAAAGATTATTTATTATTAAATTCTATTTTGAAACGGGGACATTACATGTATCCTCTAAATGGTTATTTAAAATTAAGCATTCTGTTGATGGTAGTATTGAGAAATTCAAAGTTAGATTTGTAGCTCGTGGTTTTTCTCAAAAGGAAGGTAGACTATGAAGAAACCTTTGCCCTTGTAGCTAGATATTCTTCTATCAGGTCTATCATAGTCATTCCTGCAACTAAAGGTTGGAAGTTGCATTAAATGGACATCAATACTACTTTTCTTAATGGTGTCATTGAAGAAGTCTATATCGAGCAACCTGAGGGATATGAGATCCACAAGAAAGAAACACATGTGTGCAGGTTGAAGAAATCTCTCTATGGTTTAAAACAAGCTCCTCGTGCATGGTATGAAAGAATTGATAAGTACTTAATAGGTTTAGGATTTTATAAGAATAATGTTGATCCTAACATTTATTTCAAAATTCTTAATGATGAGATGTTGATTTTGGTCTTATATGTTCATGACTTATTTCTAACTGGAAAAGAAGATCTAATCATTAGATGCAAGGAGTTAGCTTCTGAATTTGAAATGAAAGATTTAGGACTTATGCATTATTTTCTTGGCTTAGAAGTTTGGCAAGGGCCTAATGAAATTATGTTAAGTTAAGGAAAATATACTTTAGACATTTTGAAAAGATTTGGCATGTTGGATTGTAAACCTATGTCTACACCTATGGAGACTAATTTGAAAAAGTTGAGTGCATGTGCAGAAAATTCTGATTTTGCAGATGCTACAGAATAAAGACAGTTGATCGGGTCTTTGATGTATCTAGTTAACACTAGACCGGATATATGCTATGTTGTTAGTGCACTCAGTCAGTTCATGAACAAACCTAAGCATGTTCATCTTGTTGCTGCTAAACACATCTTGAGATATCTACGTGCCACAGTTGACTATGGGCTGAAGTACTCTTCCAATACGATTTCCTTGGAAGGATTTTGTGATTTAGATTGGGCAGGCAATGTCATCGGAAAGAAGAGCACTTCGGGTTTATGTTTCAGTTTGGGATCCACCATGATCTCCTGGGCCAGCAGGAAGCAATCTTCAGTTGCATTGAGTACAGCTGAAGCTGAGTACATTGTAGCAAGTGTTGCTTCAAGAGAAGCAGTATGGCTTCGTAAGCTTCTTACTGGCCTTTTTGGACAACCATTAGATCCTACCATTATTCATTGTGATAATCAGAGTTGTATAAAAATGTTTGTCAATCCTGTATTTCATAACAGATCTAAACATGTGGAAACCCATTATCACTTCATTCGAGATATGGTTCAGAGAGGTGCCATCCAGCTGAAGTACATCAACATTGATGAGCAAGTGGCAGATATTCTTACCAAGCCACTTAACAGGGTGAAGTTTGAATACTTCTGAAAAAGGCTTGGACTTGTAAAGATACCTTCTATTGTTGAGAGGGAGTCTCAACTTCATTGATGTATCATGATTATATACTTGATTTTACCACGCTCTACGAGTAATGAGAGGTGGTCATTGTTTTAGTTGTACCTTGTACCCTCTTTGAGAGAAGAAAAGTAAAACCACCCTCTATGGGCAATGCAAGGTGGAGATGACCCTCTTTGAGAGAAGAAAAGTAAAACCACCCTCTACGGGCAATGCAAGGTGGAGATGTACCTATGTATTTTTTTGTTATCATCCTCTGAGGGTAATGCAAGGTGATGTTGTAATTGAAGTCCATCCTCTGCGGCCAATGCAAGGTGGCAATGTAACTAATTTGATAAGTCCACCCTTTGTGGACAATGCAAGGTAGCAAAGTTTTCTTATCACCCTCTGTGGGCAATGCAAGGTTATCCTTCTCAAGGCTTGTCCTCTTCCACCCTTTGCCGGCAATGTAAGGTGGATCCATCCTCTGCAAGTAGGCATGATGGAAATCATGGAAGGGGTCCATGATATTAGCTAGAATCCTCCCTAGCTAAGAGGGAGTGTTAATTTTAATAGCTAGATTCGAATTCTAGCTAACATTAAACCGAAATTAATTTAACTTAATATGTAAATTTATATATTTAATAACATGTAAATTTATATATTTAATTTAAATTTAATATTAATTAAGGGTTGGGCCCCTTCTCCTATGCCTAAAACATCTATGGATGTTACCTCCTTTTGGCGCCGAAGATTTAAATTCAAGGTTGGCCTCCAAGGCTGACCTTACCTTGCAATTGCGACTTCCTCATATATATTTAGGTCTTTCGGATGTTAAATACAATTTGTGGCATGCGAAATCAGTCTGACATTAATGTGAATTCCCTTGAAGCTATCTGCTACAACAGAGAGCAAAGATTGTGATCTCTTTATAACAACAAATGGTTGCTGGGTAACACTACTGGTTCTTATCATCAGAAATTGAACAAGCAAGTAGTGATTTTCATTATTTTTGGCATTCGATCTGTTCCTGTTTGCTTCAGCAGCAACACAAATCAATCACTGGAATTATCTAAACAAACAACAAGTACATGAAGGTCTGATCTAACAGCAAATTCGTGGTGGATATACCTTGGCATTTAAGTATCTTCATCAAGCACACATCTGGTCACATAGACATAGAACATCAACACACATCTGGGCATCCATTCACAAGGCAGAGATTCGATTGAGGAGTTAAATCTGGGCTATCATTTGTATCAGTCCTCCACAGTTGATTTGCTTCGTGGATCGGGGATCCTCGGCAAATTCACAGCGATATTATTGTCAGTCAATTGGAGAAGCAATAATTATTTGGATCTGAATGTTGAGTTTTCCCTCCTAGAGGTTTCCCAGGGTAAATTGTGTAGTGTCTCTCTTATTCTGATTTGTTTAAATTCACTGTTCTGATTTAGCTTATAGATCTGATTGCTTAAAATTTAACAAAACATTACTATGCTTAGAAAAACTCCATGTTTGGTTTTACTTAAAATTACATTTTGCAAGATCTATGATAAAAAAGAAAGAAACCTTCAAGAGAAAATAAAAATATATTTAGCTGCTACATTATCTTGTTCTCTGATGCAAAATACCATGCGTTTCTTCAAAAATAAAAAATAAAAAATCCATGAGCACAAAATAATATTATATGCATGGAAGTAGGAGAAAAAAAATTTAAAACAAAAAAGTAAAGAAATAATTGAATGCTTTTCATTTCCTATTTACTCACAAATAATGTACTTATTTGCCATGCATATAAAAAGCACAACCCATAAGGAAAAATGTTCAAGTGACAATCTGGAAAATACTTACTGTATTGAACATATGCCATCGTTCAAGCCTTTTTATTCGTGACTGAAGCTCCTCAATGATGCACTCCATAGACAGCCCTGGGCTTGCTAGAGGTTCTACTTCTGATCCAGAACTCCCACCCTGTAAGTTAAAAATTACATACTTTTAATTTTAGTGAAATAAATTCACGCACATAAGAATCAAGTAAACAAAACCACATATTTCAATTTATCAGTCGAGAACTGCAATGCACTGCCCATGAGCTTCTATTTACAAGACTTATGAGCTATATGAACTGTTGAACCATCAAAGTAAAGGTAATATCCAGAAAAGGGTCCTGTGAATTCTAACTTTAATACAACCAACAAAGGCTTGTGCTATATATCTCATATCAACAAAGAATTCTTGCCAAACAATGAATATAACCAAGTGTAAAGAGCCCAACTAGCTCTCTATTGCATTAATGCTCTTATCTCAATTTCAATTGCAATTTGTCTAAATTTCAAAAACTTATAATCTATTTTTTCAAATTTTCAATTAAAATCATTGATAGAAAATGACTGAATTTCTCATTACAATCATTTAATAACAGCAATCCAATCTGCTTTGTATGTTCATCAATTATCAATAATGAAACTTATTATATTCAGAACATTACAAATGTTAAAAAGAAAACACTTGCATCTTAATTTGCAAAGTAAATTTGTTGAAGATTGATCTGCAGCTCTTGAAGAATATAAACCAGCAATTTATATCTTTACATTGTAATCCACACTCCTCAGCCCAATTCCGTACAGCATGTACGGCCCTGCAAGAAATCCGTACGGCAGTCTATAAACCCATTGCCTTACACAATGGCAATCTGCAAACACATTAACATTTCATCCAGCTTGACACATTGGAATACGATTGGGGTTTGATGCTTTCTCCAGGATGAAGACCAAACACAAACTAGGTCCGTACGGCCCTTGTTAGAAAAAGTACAGCAACTCCAATAAAATGCTAATAATTACTATCCAGCAGCAAATAAAATTCTGATCATTCACCATTCATTGCACATGAAATTTGGATGAGTTCTCTCCAAATTTGAAGACCAAACTCACAAATAGCTTCTCAATAACAGTAAACACAATAGAGAAGTAAACTCAATTTGCTCTACCTCAACAGCAAACTTATGTTCTCAAAATTGGAATAAATTTCCAGAATTCAGTTTGCAAAATTCACCATCAATCAGTGATGATTCAAATTGCCAAAACAGAAGAATCAGTCCTCAAACCCTAGCCATCTTCTTCATAACCAAATTTATAAAATGATTAATAGATATCTTTTAGAATGAGCTCTCAAGTCCCTTTTTATTCTTTCTTGTGAGAGCTCAAACACAATTCTTACCAATGTGGGATAAAAAGATATACATTTTCTTTTTAATAATTCATTTACTCCAATACTTTAAATAAATACCTTAGCTTAGGCTTCCATGAATTAATTAAATAAATGGCCCCTTCCCATGATGACTCAACCCTCAACTTAAGTGAAATTATAAAGTTAAATTATAGCTTTATAATAAACCATTTAATGATTTAATAATAATTTGGCCACCAAAATAATAATAACTCCCAAAATACTTATCCTTTTAATATGCCGTCTGAAACATGAGTCACACCTATTATTTCCCCATGTGACCAAATGCACTTTCCAAAAATAGAAAGGGTCCTTCTCGAACAACATCAAGCTTACTATAAATAGTAAACATGGCAAAACTATAGCAAATGAAGTCTGAATGGTGCCAAATGAAAGCCAAACCAAAGCATACTGAATCCTGAAGTAGATGCCCACTAAAAGAGACCCTCTGTCCATCTTCATTAACCTACGAGGGTCACATGATAGGCTAATCCCAAGAGCTTGAAAAATGGGGACATTACAGTCCTCCCTTCCCAAGATTGCTTGTCCTCAAGCAATCAAGAAAAACAAGCGACATCATAGTCCACCCGGATCCCAAGGATGGTCATGAGTAATGTCTCGATCCTCACCATACTCCTGTGAAGAAATCATCAGCATCAATAGTACAAACAACATCTGAAAAACTGCACTCAACACCCAAACTGAAGATGCTGCAACAGGAACATCACGTGGGAGAAACTCAACCGAGAGTAACTCACACGGGAGTAACTCAACCAATAGACTGGACTTGCCCCCAGTCTTCGTACTAACCAAACCATCATACCAATCATCAAATGGATGCACTGGAGAACTCTACAACTGGTAGATGTCCTAAATGTGAGGATCGAAAGTGAAACTGTAAGCACTTCTCATTGTGTACACCCCTGTAAACTACTCAGCTAGACCTGACTGGCCTCTTGTAAAATCCTCCTGATACCCGAGTGTACTAATAGGATCCCAAAAATCATCATCATCATACAACACCTGTAAGGGATCATCACTAAGCTCAAACAGCGGATTGTCATAAGTCATAACAACATCCACATCAAATAAGGGATTGTTCACAAAGTGAAGAACACCCATCTGCTGATCTGAGCCATAAAACTGCCAATTGTGAGAGACATGATGTGTAATCTACTCGACCTGCATGGACTCATGTCTCTGAAAATCCTCACTATCTGCAATAAGTTTGTGTAAACTATGGTCCTGAGTCTTATCATCACCCAATAACCACTTTGAGTCATCATCCAATATCTGATATGATATCCCAGACTCGTTGCAACATGAATCATCCTCATAGATAACATTGGTAGTGTCCACATCATCAATGTCAATATTACCAACCTGTAAAACCTCTGATATCTCATGCCGCTGCCAACGTGACTCACTGCTGTCATAGAAATCAGAATTAGAAGAACTCGCTTTCAGCAAGCAATCCTAAAAACTAACACTCTCATCATGTGAGTCAAAACTCATAGTGATATCCACAACATCCTCTACACTTGCCCTATCATCATCGACATCAATAAGTTCAAACATAGGACTACTGTCATAAAAATCAAAACCTGTATCATTAGTAATTTCATTGCTACCAATTGATGTAGAGATGCCATCAATGGTGGCTATCATGCCATCAGCATTCTCATGATCACGAGCTCTTGTCTCATGGAAATGATGAGACTCAATGCAACTGTCCTCAAGCAAGTCTGTCATAGCCGCATGCTCCTGAAAAGAGCCTCTGGAATGCTCTCTCTTTTATGTCAGGTACCTGTCAAAATTCAAATTCCTCTTAATTGCTTCTGGAAGAGCATCCCACTCTGCAAAGTGTGCCACCATGTCATCAACGAATGGTGTCGGCTCTATCTCAACACTAACTGTATCTTGCTCAGGCCTCAAGAAAGTAGGACGAAGAGGCTTGTCATAAGTACCAGTATGGTCAGCTCTATAATCACGCCTATTATCTATGCGTGACCTATGTGATCTGACTGAAACACTTTGTGCACTTTTGTCTCTAGTACGATCACCTGGTAATGTGATACGGTGAAGTGTCTGAAAGTTGTTGCAATACATTTGCAACATGATGCTGACCTTCTGCTAAATTTCTAAAAGCATCTCTGGCTTCCCTGTCAACATCATTGCAAATATTATCTCTGTGCCTGCTGCCTACACGATCAACCTCTGGGCCCTGTTCATTTCCTTTTGGCGGGGGTGAAACTCTACCCCTGCGGACATAATGCATGCCAGGCACAAACCTATCTACCATAGCTAAACCCTCATAACCTCCAAGCTGGCAAGATCAAGGCTCTAATACCACTGTAAAGAGCCCAACTGGCTCTCTATTGCATTAATGCTCTTATCTCAATTTCAATTGCAATTTGTCTAAATTCCAAAAACTTATAATCTTTTTTTCAAATTTCCAATTAAAATCATTGATAGAAAATGACTGAATTTCTCATTACAATCATTTAATAACAGCAATCCAATCTGCCTTGTATGTTCATCAATTATCAATAATGAAACTTATTATATTCAGAACATTACAAATGTTAAAAAGAAAACACTTGCACCTTAATTTGCAAAGTAAATTTGTTGAAGATTGATCTGCAACTCTTGAAGAATATAAACCAGCAATTTATAGCTTTACTTTGTAATCCACACACCTCAGCCCAATTCCGTACAGCATGTATGGCCCTGCAAGAAATCCGTACGACAGCCTGCAACAAATCCGTACGGCAGTCTATAAAGCCATTGCCTTACACAATGGCAATCTGCAAACACATTAACATTTCATCCAGCTTGACACACTGGAATACGATTGGAGTTTGATGCTTTCTCCAGGATGAAGACCAAACACAAACCAGGTCCGTACGGCCCTTGTTAGAAAAAGTACAGCAGCTCCAATAAAATGCTAATAATTACTATCTAGCAACAAATAAAATTTTGATCATTCACCATTCATTGCACATGAAATTTGGATGAGTTCTCTCCAAATTTGAAGACCAAACTCACAAACAGCTTCTCAATAATAGTAAACACAGTAGAGAAGCAAACTCAATTTGCTCTACCTCAGTAGCAAACTTATGTTCTCAGAATCAAAATAAATTTTCAGAATTCAGTTTGCAAAATTCACCATCAATCAGTGATGATTCAAATTGTCAAAAGAGAGGAATCAGTCATCAAACCCTAGCCATCTTCTTCACAACCAAATTTATCAAATGATTAATAGATATCTTTTAGAATGAGCTCTCAAGTCCCTTTTTATTCTTTCTTGTGAGAGCTCAAACACAATTCTTACCAATGTAAGATAAAAAGATATACTTTTTCATTTTAATAATTCATTTACTCCAATACTTTAAATAAATACTTTGGCTTAAGCTTCCATGAATTAATTAAATAAATGGCCCCTTCCCATGATGACTCAACCCTCAACTTAAGTGAAATTATAAAGTTAAATTATAACTTTATAATAAACCATTTAATGATTTAAAAATAATTTGGCCACCAAAATAATAATAACTCCCAAAATACTTATCATTTTAATATGCCGTCTGAAACATAAGTCACACCTATTATTTCCCCATGTGACCAAATGCACTTTCCAAAAATAGAAAGGGTCCTTCTCGAACAACATCAAGCTTACTATAAATAGTAAACATGGCAAAACTATAGCAAATGAAGTCCGAATGGCGTCAAATGAAAGCCAAACCAAAGCATACTGAATCCTGAAGAAGATGCCCATTGAAAGAGACCCTTTGTCCATCCTCATTAGCCTACGAGGGTCACATGATAGGCTAATCCCAAGAGCCTGAAAAACGGGGACATTACACCAAGAGAGCAAATAGCATAACCAATGCAGATATCATGCAATCTTCAAAATAAAAAAATCAACAGCTCAATTACATCAACCTACAGGTTTTTCAATGTGTTAACTAAAAATAAATTGAAATAGCACACATTACATTGACTCTGCATGGCAATGGGAAAATAAAATTGCACTCGAACAAATCATTACACATTGGACATTCATGACAGTAGAATTAATGAAATCAACCATGAGAAGATATTCTCATAACTCATGAAATCAGAGCATTGAAATCTCTTGTACCCAAGCTAAGGTTCAGATCCCTGTCAACTTCACTGTCAGATAAGAAACCACTTCACAAGAGCAAAAATGAAGGATTCAAGCTTCTAGTGAGCAACTCAAAAGTTCCATACAGAGAAAAGCAACAAAAATGTGTATGATAATTGAGGTTTTCAAGCTCTATTGCTTTCTGTAAGTAGCAAAATATCTGTAGCTCCAACCATAAACAGGTTGCATAGATCTTCATGCTATCTGACTTGGTGGATAAAGACTACGAAAAAGATTAACTGGGATAAGGAAGAGGGTTCAAGGAGAAACAAGGACAATATGACAAGATAATTAGACTTTAAGATCTTGAAAGAAAATTGTGTTCTTAACAGTATGCATCACATAGCAGCTTTATACAGAACAGTTCACAATACAAGCATGCAAAAATAACACATCAACTTAGGATCCAAAACTGAGGAAATTTATATCTAGACAAAATACATCTATTCTAGATGGAATGACCAGATCCATAATTATGTTATTGCTGTCTAAATGCCTTGCATTCAATATTTGTTATTTACCTAAGTAGCTGCAACTGCAACTAGGTTGCATAAACCTTCATGAGATGAATTGAGGAATAGAGACTAAGAAAACAGTGAACAGGGATGAGAAGCAAGAAAAATATTAAAGGATATAAGTGTTTCAAGTGTGATTGTTGTTGCACCAATAGATCAACCTGTCAATGCTTGATACAACACTAGACTTATAGAATCCACGGGAGGCGATTAGTCCCTTGTCACGAATCCCGATGGGAGCGTTGACCATTTTGCCAACAACCTCCCTCTCAACGTTACCCGAGGAGATTCGAACCTGTAACCAAGCTCTAATACCACTTGTTACAAGTGTGGTTTCCGCTGCACCAAAAGATCCATTTTTCAATGCCCGATACAACCACTAGACTTATAGAATACACAGGGGGCAGTTAGTCCCTTGTCACGAATCCCGAGGGAGTGCTGACCATTTTGCCAACAATAGACTTAAAAATTCTTGAAAATAGTACACCATTTTTATGATTATGCATCACATACTACACCATGAAGCAGTACAAAAACATGGTGAGATACAACATGCAGAAGCCTGGCAGCCGTATATAGGCCAATTCACAACAGAAGCCTACAAGAATGACATATCATCTTAGAATCCAACATCTAGGTAAATTTTATCTGCACAACACACATATATTTTCTAGATACATGACCAGATCCATGATTACATTATTACTGTCTAAATGCCTTGCATTCAATATTTACCATAAGTAATAGCAAAACCTTCAGCAAACTATGAAATTGACATGATCTTATATAGCTGACCATTTCCTATTTAGCATCAAACTTGAGAAGCATGCCATATTGTGGAAATGAAAGGAAAAAATTGTTCCTTGATGATTCCAAAAGTTTTTGCCTTATCCTGGTCCGACATAACTCACATTCTTCTTTCAACTCTTCTGATCTGATCCTTTTACCATTGATGCACATCCAGTCCCTTTGAAGGCCATGGCCTCCTCAGTATATAAAACCTCTTTCAAAGCAACGGCACCTCAAGGTCACACTGCACCCTCAAGGAGAAGATCAGCTAAAAAAATTGAACTCCATACTCAAAGACAATAATCAACCAGCCTTTCAAAGCCAAGGAGGAAATATATGCTACATAAAAATGGATATCTGAACAACTATCTAATCGTCGCTCGATTATGGTACTAAAAAAGAAAGCATTGAATTGTAATTCATAGGGGCATATTTGGGTCCTAAAACACTAGGTCTTTGGATAGTTGAGAACTGGAAACCTTCAAGCTCCATCCGTACCTCGTGATTCTCAAAGGATATTTCATAGCCATCTTTTCCATTAGAATGCAAAAGGAGAGTGTTTTCCAGGGAATCATATAGTTCATGAATAAAACTGGTTTGTTTATGAAACTATGAAGGTCAACTTCCAAGCGTACAACTGACCTTCTAAGCATCTGATTTGGGTTTGGCTTACACTTACCAAGAATATTCACAGAAGAATAATCCCTACACAGGAATGGTAATTCTGCAAGGTTATACATAGCAGCCTCAGAGTCAACATTCAGCCTTGGTGTCCTCAATAGATGAGAAAATGCATGAAGCATCACTTTTGAACAACCCCATACACATCAAATGCTCTTAAAGCTAGGAGGTATTGAGTGAGAATAACTAAATAGCTTTGAGAATATCCCCTTCTGATATCAAATATGTCATCTGCATCGACAAGTTGAAAAAGAATCCCTCTCCTATTTGCTCACAGACCAATCAAATCAGGGAGAGATAGCAATGAAAAGCATGCCACTTAATCACAGATCCCACTTATAGCACAGGCAAATTATGGTAAGAACATTGATAACAGAAACAATTTCACATTCAATCCCAATAAGATTCAGGGGATCCTTGGGAACACTCCACAAAGGATCCAAACAGTTCCACAGCAGCCCAAGCAACCAAACAAACCTTCCTCAAAAAAATAAACAAAATAAGCCTCCACACAATTTTACTACAGGAAACTAAGCTTAAATAAAACAAATTCAGGGAACAGCTCTTCACCAAAGGGGAAATCAATAACCTTCGTTACCAAGAACCAACGGGTAGAGCAAGTGAGACAAAGTGCAAGGGATGCAAAAACCTACCGAACATTCAACTTCTCAAAATCATGTAAAGGGAATTGCTAAAAAAGCTAAATCATTGAAATGGAATCTTGTTTTTCTAGTTCTCTCCATATACATCTCTCCATACAAATGCAAAGTAATGATATCAGATCTTTCTGCTTGTCCGTATAATCACCATAAGCAGGAGAGGGGAAAGAAGAGGATTTCAATGTCATCAAAGTCATTACTGAATAACAGGTTTGCCATCATTAGGATCCTTGGATTAGTGATAGTCTAAGTAAATCCAATTACTACATTTGAATTGACAAATCTGCAACCAAGAAACAAGGTGGTTGTCACTATGATTCTTAATCTAGGAAATACCACTTCAGATTGAAAACATGTAGCTCCAACATCTAGAGTATATAACTAACATTAGGCAAAGACAGATATTGTGCCCCCAAACTCAAGGGTTTGCTAGATCATAGATAGACTACTCGCCGAAAACTCGGTGAGTTGCTAAAAACTTGTGAGTCTTTTTCCTCAGTTAGTAGTTACGAAAAAACTTGCTGAAAACTTGCCGAGTTTTTGCCAAAAACTTGGCAAGTCAATGTTAAAAACTCAGCCCCTTGTGCATAAAAGCAAAAAACGACACAAATGAGTTGTATTTCGTCATTTCTTCACTTGTATTTTGCTAAGAGGAGGGAAAATACTATTCCAAACACTTCCAAACTGATTTTCAGTTTGAAGCAGATTTAAAGCGGATTTGAGGTGGTTTTTGAAGAAAAATCAGATTCCGAGGCAGGTTTTCTGATTTTCTTTCTATGTTTTTTAAAACATTTTACTTATTTTTTGTTGCATCTAGATGAATAGAAAACTATTCCTAAGTAGATAAAAATGATTTTGAGTCGGATGACATTGAGGAGGATGAGTCGGATGAGGAGTCATTGCTAGTGCCAGGAGAAGCTAGAGGCAGAGCTACATCCAGGATGGAGGACGAGCCACAGCCTAAGTCAAACATATCGAACGAGGTACAATAACGCCCAGTGTAGACTTCTAGGACTAGACCTTCTAGTTCTACCTCTGCCTTAGTTTTTACTACAGCTAGGAAGACGAAGATGTAATTGTAATGATGTATTTACTTTTAGCTTTACAAAAAATATTTACTATCTTGCTTCCAGCCATCAGCGTTCCTCATGAGGATGTGATTTTGTAATATATCTAGACTCAGCTTGCTTCTTTTGTGTTCTCATTTACTGACTCATTGGATGCATCTTATCATTGAATTTTGCAAAAAAAAATGCATTTCTAATTAAATTTAAGCAATCTTTTAAGTTCCCAAGCTTTTTGCCGAGTTTTTCCTGAGTTTTTTTTTCAAGCCTTGGCGAGTTTATGGTTTTGGTGAGTAGTTCAACTATGTGCTAAATATTGACTCATGCAAATTAACTTTTAAGATTCCTTGAATTCAATTTTATCTGTTGGAGCACAACTCTAAGATTCTCAAGCAAAGCCCAATCAACTTATACAACACATGAGGGAAATAGATTTTTCCAGAGATTCTTAGGATGCCAAAAAATAAAACTAAAAAACAATGAATCCCAATGAGTTAAAGGAATTGGAAGGGGCAGAAAAAAATATGAAGCGATAAGGATCAAACAAGGCGATTCCATAAGAAAGTTTTTCCACAAACCAGTTCTCAGTAGGCACAATCCAAATGCCGTTCCAATTTTGAACTTTTAGGATGGATGAGTGCTAATCAAAATCAGATTATCTCATTGTATCATTCCCTTCTTGATGAATGTTCCAAAGATAGATCAATGTCCTAGAGCAAAATCCTCTCATTAGCACTGCAACTGATCACTGAGGAAGACAAGATATATTCAACAAGATTCCCAATAAAAGGGAACTTCCAAAGGTACTATTTCCCCTTGACTTGAACAAGTTCAAAACTCAATTTTATCAAGACCTTGGTAGGGGAAGCATCCCTTCTTAATAGGACAAGGCTAAGGAGCATTAATGATACTCAGCATTGATCCACCTATTGCCAATAGTAGACAAGCTTGTAGCCCTTCATCAATCTACCATTATAGGATGCTTTGCAAAATCATATCTATAACTAAAGAAAAGTGGATTTATTCACTGCTTTATTTTCTCTCATTTACAATCAGCATTTGTCAAGGTAGATGAAATCATTGCACATAGGAGATAACCATAGTTCCACAAGGTTTCAGAATGAGGTGACTCGTTTCAGTAACACGAGGATCAAGGACCTTAGTGTCATGTTGCCTTTCCAAAAATCACATGAAAAACTTCTTGCTCAGGAGACATTGGAGATCAGGGCTTGGGTCTGCCACCTGACTCATGCTAGGGAGACATCAGAGATCAAAGATCAGGACTGCAGCTTGAATCATGCCCAAAAGTCTTATTTTTATGTAATTATTCAATAAATATGAGTGTATGACTCTTCCCCTTGTTCCCATGTCAAGAAGGGTATTTCTATAATCTTAGTGTTACAAATGATAGAAAAAAGATTTCCCTTATTGAAAAACACAATTGGCTTTACACATAGGCCACAAATATTAAATATTTTCAACCTCGTATGTCATTTTGGACACAATCTTAGGTACATGGAGACCTATAGAAACTTGCATTTAGTTTTAATCTTCTGTCTTTGATAGAAAATAACAATATTTTTTTTGGGAGATGCAAGATTGCCCTAGATTGTCCTACACCCTTGGATGCTCCTACATCCTTGAAGAGCTGTGACTCTGCCCCACATTGGAAGATATAAAGGGGAAATGTTTCATTTGAGGACATCCAAGGGAGAGCAATTTGGGGAATAATATAGCATTCTCAAAGGCAAAAATGAAAAGTGGTGTATAATGTATAATGGAGAAATCGTACAAAGAAATCAAGCCTGTGACATTCCTGCCAACTTGAGGGACATTACAAGTAGCATTTGGAGGGTACAAATAAGAAGTTATTGGAGATCATTTTATAATGGATTCAATTGGTTATCACTCAGATTGAAAAGAAGATCTGAGCAGACTTTGTGAACAAATTTCTTAAGGTTTGATCATCAAATTCTTTCAGACTTTCTGAGCATATTTAGCAGACCTCGTGAGTATTAAACATTGAAGTTCATAAGCAATTTATTGGCAGACATTTTCCAGACTTGTAAACAGATTTAAGAAGACCTGTGAGAAGATTGTATCAGACCCTCTTGAGCAGAAATGTTTCAAAAACATTAAACAGTTTTTGAAGGTGTTTTGTTGCAGAACCTAAGCACGGATATGTACAGACCTTGAGTGGACTATAAGCAGATCTAATAAGCAATTTGTTTTCAGCAAATTGATAAGGAGTTCTAGAACTAATTGAAGAAGGATATCAATTATTTGTCCTTGTACTTCTTTGGAGGAGCCATATCAATTATTAGAGTGAATAAAGACCATTAGGACAATCTAAAAGTTAACCCTTGGAACAATCCGAGGATTTGGTCTATATTGAAAACTTCAAGAACATAGTTGCAGACTCATATCAAAGGTAGAGTTAAGATAAGATGACAGTCCGTATAATGTGATAGAGAAAAACCAACCCTTTGTTGCATGGATGAAGGTATGACAATCCAAAAAGATATATTCACAACTTCCTGAGCCAAGAAGAGGAGACGAGGGACAAGGATTTTAAGAATTAATCCTACATAGAAAGGTAATGAGAAGTGACAATACTATGACTGAGATAAAAAGCAAGTAAGATTACCCCAAGTGATGGATCTGGTTCAGGTTGGACGCTCCTACCTATTGTGGGCCAACTGAATTGATTACCCCAAGAGATGGATCTAGTCCTGGTTGGACATTACTACCTCTTGGGGGCCAAATGACAAATTGATTACCCCAAGGGATGGATCTAGTCTCGGTTGGACATTCTTGCATCTTGTGGGCTAAGTGATGAATTGGTTACCCCAAGACGTGGATTTGGACATTGTTGGACATTCTTGCCTCTTGTGGGCTAAATGATGAATTGATTACCCCAATGGATGGATCTAGTCTTGATTCGATGTTCTTGCCTCTTGTGGGCCAAATGATGAATTGATTACCCCAAGGGATGGATCTACTCCTAGCTGGGCGTTCATGCCTCTTGTGGATGGGTTAATCCAAGAGATGGATCTGGTCTTGGTTGAACGTTCTTGCCTCTTGTGGATTGGTTAACCCAAGAGGTGGGTCTAGCCCTAATTGGACGTTCTTGCCTCTTGTGGATTGCTTTACTCGAAGAGATGGATCTGGTCCTGGTTGGATGTTCCTGCCTCTTATGGATTGGTTACTCCAAGAGATGGAGCTGAACCTAATTGGACGTTCCTGCCTCTTGTGGATTGGTTACTCCAAGAGATGGATCTGGTCCTAGTTGGATGTTCCTACCTCTTTTGGATTGGCTACTCCAAGAGATGGTTGGTTGGACGCTCCTGCCTCTTGTGGATTGGTTGCTCCAAGAGATGGATCTAGTCCCGATAGGACGTTCCTGCCTCTTGTGGATTGATTACCCCAAGGGATGGATCTAGTCTTAGTTGGAAGTTCCAGCCTCTTGTGCTTTGATTACCCCAAGGGATGCATCGAGTCCTGGTTGAAAGTTCCTCTTGTGAGCCAAGTGAATTGTGTCCACATATTTATGTGCATGCTCTGTTTTTTCATGTGTATGCTCTGTGTTTTCATGTGTATACTTTGTGTCTAGATATTTCCATGTGTCTACTTCATGTATGTTCTGTGTCGTCATGCATTCATGTGTTTACTTCGTGTTTTCAAGCGTATTCTCCATGCTTTGCTCTATATTATTAGTTGATTGTAAAGAGCCTGGCTGGCTCTTAACTGCAAACTGATTTTTGCATTTGTTTTGCAATTTTTAGATTTTTGAACATATATAATTTTGGAAATTTTCTCAATATAGGAAATAATAAATAACAGCAAATGAATACTTCTTCCTCAAAATGCATACTGATTTATTCAATTTATAACACTAGCAATTATTCTAAAACAATACATATATTTACAGTATTTGGCACCTTAGATAACACGGATACCATGAAATGATTTGCAACATCCAATGTGCAACGCAGCCACTATGAAAATAAATCGCAGCCCTTAGGAAACAACGCCAGCAATTAATTTGGAATTCCTTTGCATTGAAGACTTCCTTGCACAACAATACGAAGCCAAGATAGAATTACGGCTGCCTCACCAAACATTATTCGGCTACTACAGCACTTCCGAGCTGCCTCAAACCCTAGGCGACTTTCCTCACCAGCCGTACGTACTCTCCATGTTGAATACGCTAGTAGCATTTAATCACACAATTCATTGGCAATTGGAATCCAATTCAAAGTGTAAGCAATACCAAAAGAATTTCACAGCCTTCAAACCCTTCCCAATTTCATCAATATGAATGCATAATAATGACAATGTTGGTATACAGCAACACCAAAATTATCAACAACATAATCAAAATTAACTCTCAGAATCCAAAGCACAATTCACCACCAAATCAGTGATTCAAAGTGCAAATAAGGGGAGGAATCAGTCCTCAAACCCTAGCTGAAGAACTTCTCAACTATTTCTCCAAATGATAAAAAATAAAGCCAAAAATGAACTGCTTTTCCACAAAGCATTGCCTTTATAATAAAAGATATCTTCTTCAAGACACCAAAAGCAAATAGCTTCTCTCACACACTTTTCACTTAAAAGCCTTCATCAATACACTTTTCAATTAGAAGCCTTTATTAAATAACTTAATAATTAATAACTCCAAAACTAAAGCTTCATGAAGACACTTTTCACTTAAAAGGCTTCTTCAACACACCTTCAAATTATAACACAAATGATAAACTCATTTATTAAGATAAACTTAACAAGCAACTTATAATATGAAGCTCCATCAAATAGACTCTATTATATGCTCACGATGCCCAACACCCTGTGCTTCCACTACACTGCTAAAAATAGCAACCGCCCAAAATAGACGAACTAAAAATAGTAAGTCCCTCAGACTAGAAACTCTGCAAATGAATCCACAACTCCACTGATACCAATGCACAGGCACCCTGCTAAAAATAGAAATCATGACAATCACCCCAAATAAGCACTTACTATAAATAGTAAGTCTATCAATCTGACTCAAACGAAGAGCAATCCTAACATCACAGATCTCCCGAGTGGAAACTGACCACTAACTCTGCCACACGACCCCCTCCAACATCTAGATTAGCCTACGAAGGTCACAAAAATAAGCAAATCCCATGTGCCTAAAAACGAGGACATTACATTGATCTAGAAGAAGATAAGATAAATTTATTAATGTCCAAGAAATGACCACAAAAGGGTCCAAGGGATTGCCGAACAAAACACAAGGGCCTAGCCCACAGCAAGGGCACCAAACGGTACCTCAAGAAAGACAAAGCCAAAGCAACAAGAGAGTAAAAAGAGCCACAAAGAAGGAACTGAGGAAGAAGGGGGGAGCGGGTGGTCCAAGAGGGAACACCCCCAGACCCTAAGAAACCTGAGCCACTGAGAAGAACCTCCAAACAAAAGGGTAAGCCGTAGAACCAACCAAAACAACAAACCACCTCTGAGAGGTCCTGGAACAGGAAGACTAAAGCTGAGAAGAGTTCTGACCACACTACCTCTTGGTACTATGCATCAAAGAGCCTAGTGATGAAGGTGATAAGATGAGAAGTGTGTAGACGCAACTGAGGCTGACACTGAGAAGAACTGTCTCCAAGCCTAGTGGCTTCTTAGAGATGGAGAGCAAGGCACTTCTAATCCGTGAACTTGTAAAAGGTGGAAAATTCCTGAGTGAACCTGAAAAGGTAGTAAAATCTCCCATTAATCTCATAATAAATTGGGCAATGGAAAATGAAGCACTCCTCTGATTTGGTCTCCCCCATGCTGCATAACTGGTAGATCCTGTCCTTTCTATCAAGCTGATGATCAGTCTCAGAGCTAATCCTGTGGGATCCCACCCTAAAGGAACCATGGGGGATCCTGAGAGAATGGGACCAATGGCACGATAAGTAAGAGGGGCAGACATGAGCCCGTCCCTCAACTCAAGGAAGTGGTCCACATAGAACGCCATCTTGGGGCAAAGGCCCCTATGGGTGTGGATGTATTGCATGTAGATGTTTGACCTGATGCACTTGTTCAACTCCTGTCTAAGAGGAAGGAGATGAGGAGGGGCATCAAGGGAGTACTGGAAGGGGGGGAGACGGTCCACTGAAATCCCAATAGACCCAAGGATGGTCAAGGCTTTAGCGAACCACCCACGAGCACAACCCGAATAGACAGAAGCAATCAACTCCGAGGAGCAGTAGGCGAGGTAAGGGTATCTGTGTCTCCCCTCAAAAGAGTATCATCAGCAAAGAGAAAAATAGAGATTAAGACCTAGTGGAGGAGGCAACCATCTGTTGAAAGAGAGTTCTCCTGGAGGAAGCCCTCCAACTCATCAATGTAAATACCGAACAAGGTAGAGGGAAAGGGGCAACCCTGTTTGACCCCAATAGTACTCCTGATGAAATCCAAGAGCCTGTAAGAAGTCCTAAGATGTCCAAGAACCCCCTCATTTAATCTCACGATAACCATTAGAAGGATCTCGGGGATGCCGATGTTCTGAAGCCTCTAGAAGAGGGTCGTCCTCGCAACAGAGTCAAAGGCCTTGCGAAAATCCACAAAGCAATAGTACAACTTCAAAGAGCAATGACGAGCCTCCTCAATAATAGCTCGGAGCGTAAGGACATGGTCCATAGTCTGATAATTTGGCCTAAAGTTTGCTTGCCCCCTAGCACGAATGGAACACTGATCATGCTCCCTAGAAAGAAGAGTGTGCAGAATAGCGACATACAGCTTGGAAAAAGTGTGTCCAATCATAATAGTCCTATAGTTGTTGGGATTCGAGACCGAGCCCGCTTTATGGATTGGGTGGATAATGTGATGCGACTAGTATGGGGGAACCCCAACAAACCACCTGATTGAAGATATTAGCTAAGTATCCATACAGGACCAAAAGGCCAAGTTTGAAGAGTTCCGCCTCGAACCACTCCTCATCGACCGCTCTTCTGTTGTTCATGATCTTGACTACATTCCTGACATTCATGCAAGTGAAGATGTGGCAATGGAGGGGGTGGTGGTCTGGATGAGGGACTGGCTTAAACTATCATCAAGCTCAAAGGTGTGGGATATGAGGAGGTCAAGGTCAAGCATGGGGTGGAGGGGGGAGCGGGGAGGGAGGAGGGTGCACCAAAAAGACTTGGGGGAGTGAATGAGGGAGCCACAACAAATTCTCCTACACTGTGAGATGAAGAGGTGCTTCTTGTGTCAAAGAAGAAGGCGGTAATGAGTCTGCAACTCAATAAAGGAGGGGTGTTAAAAGGTAAATGGGGAATGCATAGCCTAGTGGAGGGTTTTGCAATCATCATCATACCACTTGTTCATAGGGCAAGTGTTCCTCAATCTGGAGGGGGTATGTCGGGGAGCAGTGAAGTGAGGGAAGGACAAATGAGCAGCATCCCAGATAGAGGTGGAGAGGCAGTGAAACATGGAGGCAGTGCACCCAAATGAGAAGTGGGAGAGGGGAGGGAGAAGATGTCTGAGATGGTGGGAGAAGAGTCGGGGTCCCCATCCTCAAACCGAAATAGGGTATGGCGAAGGGAGGCAAGCGGGAGAGATGGGGAGGGGACAGGGTGGGGAGAACCAAACGAGAGTCGGAGACTAAGGAGGGCGTGATCAGCACGAAGAATGGAAGTGATGGAGAAGTGGCAGAAGGAATGGAGGGATGACTGGAAAGAGAGCGCGTAATCAACCACACTAGCCTCACCCCCATGAGGCTTACGAGTGAAGCAGTGGGAGCCCATGAAGCAAGCTAGCCCATTCAGAATGACTAGATCCAAACACTTGTAGACATGAAGGAGAAACTGATCATATTTGGTAAAGATTCTTGAGGCATCATCAGAAGATCTAAGGAGTCCCAAAGTAGCAGGATCACTCTTATCAATGCACAAGGAGTCTACCCCCCTGTCATGAAGGGGCACCTAAGCAACCTAGGTCTTGGCGTTGAAATCGCCAAGGATGAGAATGTCACTGGCCACTGAAAATTGAGCAATACTATCATATACGTTGGCATAGGGGTCACCCTTTGGACCATTGTGGATAGTATAGAAGGAAGATGTTGGAGGGAAGTGGCACACTCCAATGAAGGTGTCCTTGATACAGGGGGTAGCACTGCACAACCGAACCCACATGAATCTAGCAAAGGTATCTGACAAAACCATTGCGATCCTATCACAAAGATGATTGCTAACAAGACAAGCGACCCCACTAGAGCCGCGGACCCCACCAAAGCTGCTAATCTCACATCTATAAGTGGAAAGCCAGATAAAGCCTGCGACGCCTGGGAGAGGATGAATTGGGCTCTCATGTGTCTCAGTGAGAAGAAGGATATCGAAAGAACCCAAAGCATCCTAAAGTAGCCTCGAGGAAGACCAAAAAGACCCATTCCCATTCTAGTAGTTAACTCTGAGAAATCCCAACAAGCCATCCTCCCCCTGCAAGCCACAGAACCGTAATTTCGCTACAGCAGCAAGGTGTTTGGATTCCCACATAGGGGGGAAGGAACGCCTAATGATAGCCTTAAGGTTTTAAATAACAACCCATTTGCCATTCCTCCTTGCTACTACCACGAGCTTCCTAGATTGTTTGAGTTTAGCCACTTGCATTTTGGTAAGGTCCTCATCCATAAAAACCTTCGTAGGCAATGGAAAAACCTTCCGCCTAGCTTTGAGAGCACAAAGACGGTCTGTAGCAGAATGGAAGTGAAGAAAAAGAGTGTTCTCGTAACCAATCCATGCCCTGTCTAAAATGATGCCCTTGAGACCAAGATAATCACTGAGAAAAGCCAACCCAGTAGCCATGGGATCAAGGCAAACTGAGAGGAGGCCCTACACCTTGAGATTGAGCTTGCAATTTCTCCTTGTGCATTCCTCAATGAATTTGGATTGAACAAGTTCTTCGACACCCACAAGTGGGGGGACCACTGCTGCCAGAAATGGAGGCCCACGATTTGAGCTGCCTCTTAGTTTGATCATGTAGATCAACCACTTCAAGTTGTTTTTCTTTTATTTCCAATATGTTTGCCTCTTTTACTATAGACTGTTCAATGTTCAAGCTGATAATACCCCTTAGTTCCACATTCTCAACAATCACAACAGACAATTTGTTTGAAATGACAAGTAGGTTATGTTTGAGGTCTTAGTTTTCTGATTCTAGCTTCCCCATTCGGTCGCAAAGCTCTTGAATCTGCAATGATTTGCGTTGGTAAGTTTGCAGGGGTGTCAAATAGGGAGGTACATCCTTCGAGGATCACATCAACACTAGTAAAGGCAGAAACCTTAGGTTGCAAAACCATGACCAATAAGGCAGATTAGGGACAAAGCGGGAAAAAGCTAAAAAACGATGAAAAGGAGCGAGCTGGAGAGCGGCCCAGACAAAGCTAGAAAGAACAGAAGGCACTATAACAGAACACACAAGCATGTCAGCCACTAGAAAAGATCAAACCCAGACAAAAGACAACAACAACACTAGGCAACGCACACAACCCCAACAGTCGCAGCCAAATAACAAGAACAAACAGCCAAAATGGGGAGCCCACGTTAACGCCAGAAAAGCCCCGTGAAAGCTCACCAACACTGCAACTTGGAAGGCCACACATGAAAGAATGGACAGGAAAAACAAAGGGAAAACACAGGCGACAGACGCAGGAGGCACAGCCACGATGGCAGTAGAAACTAGGGAAAGATGTGAGTGGAAAGCCACGCAAAAAGAACACAAAAATAAGAGAATAACTAAGAGTGAACCAAAAGATATGAATTTAAGGCATGCTATCATGTAAATGTTGGTCTTTGCAAATTCAATTGGCACCATTATGAGATGGCCTTGATCTTTTTCATTGGAAGATGAGTAAAACTTGTCTTAAGTTAAGCTTTGCCAAGTTTCTACTATAGATCATAATTCACATTCAAAATAAGGGAGAAAACATATATGATAATATCAGAGTTGCACAACGAAAGGTGGATTACGGATGGGATTCCATGACCATTCAATCATTGATTCAAGACAACCAATTTTGGGAAGGGCAGAATGTGATGTATCCTTTTTGAAAAAGGATTTAATAGTAAATAATAATAATAAAATTAAAATATAAAAGGGAAATATAAAATTTAAATAAAATACAACATAATTAAATTTAGTTAAGTTAATGAATGGTCAAAAGGCATGAAATGAAAAGTTGACTCCCTCAAACAGTAGATATTAAAAGAGAGAAGAGAACTTTAATTGAAAGGGGGAGGAGAAAAGGAAGAGAAAAGGGAAGGTGTGAAGCATGGAAGAATTAATATCAGAGGAAAAGAAAAATACTAAGAAAATAAAGAAGTGACTCCTTCAAAGGGAAAAAGTTATTAAGGGTTGTAAATCTTTGAAAAGGTGGTAATTTTGAAGTTCTGTGACTCTTTAAAGGACAATTAATGAAGGGTTGCAACCATAGAAGCATAAATCGTTTGGGGAATAAATCAGCAAATCAGAGGAGTAGGATTTTTTGAAAAATTGGGAAAAAATTGTGAAAATTTTGGATTTACAAAAAACATGAAAAAATAAAGAAAAACCAGTCAATAACTACTTTTTTTAAATTAAAGGACATTTCCATAGCATAGATAATAAAGTTTACATGATAAAGGACGTATAAATGATTCAAATCACTTGCACAACATCCTCCTGATATATTTTTAATTTGGAGGACTCAAGGTTTTGACATTGATTTTGTTTGTATAAATTTTAATCAAGCTATGATTTGAAATAGCACCAAAATATGATGTGGGTTTTCTTATTTTTGAAAATCAGAATGAAGCTTTCCTCACAAAATATAACCCAATAGGGCAACACCGGGGTCAAAAATAGAATGAAATTTAATGTTTAATAATAAAATTCAGTTTGGTCTATACATGTCAGTCCGGGGCGTAAGCTTGTGAAAGGTGTCTGGGCAATATGCCATCAAGCGGTGAAAGTCATGAGCTGAGGAGGGTTGAATGCAGAGCTACGAAAGTAAAACCTATTGCACACCAAAATAACTCTGACAACAGGAACTATCACTTCGTGGTGACAGAAACTAAAATTAAACTCACAACTCCAAAGAAAGCTAATCTGAAAATTAAAAAGCAATATAAAGCATGAAGATTTAATCTAGAAAATGATCTCTCGGGAAATAAACAACAAACCACAGAAATCTGAATTCATAATTAAATCCGAAGCACATAAGAATCACTTAGAACTATGTACAATTACATAAATTACAATTTCTAAACTATTACAAACAATGTTAAGCATGTAATCAATTGAAATCATGAGACAACAAATAAACAGATATAATCTAAAAGAAATCACCAGACATCCCGAGAAGTGGATCCTGCCTCCTCAACTTTCTACTCTGCACAATATTATGCTACAGAAAATCCACATACAGAAAACCTACGTATACATCAATCTATGATCTGTGTTTTTTGAAAGCTACGTTTGAGCTGAGATATATAGCTCAAGGTGATAACAATAGCTGGCTAAAATAAGTTGGTTTTGGTTTGGCCATCCTAAAAAAATTATGGCGTACATACAAATTTGCCTACTGGCCACATATTAAAACACCCCAGTTACAACAATAAACCAAAATAGGAAGCACATGGATTTCTGCTTCCACCAAACAACTAGAAAATTAACCACGGGTTTTCGGCATGTGGCCAACAAAATGATAACTTTTTGTAAAACTTTGGCTCCTTACTACAAGTAAAAAAAGAATGATTTTGTTACAGCAAAAATATAAAATAAGAAATATGTGGATTTCGGCGTTTGGAAACAGCCAGCAAATGAGTAGCGAATTCTCCTTATTTGGACCCATTATTTCTAATGCTGAAGTGGCTGCCAAAAGATGTATAATGTGATGGTGAAGAGATTGGAAACTCCACGGGTATAAGCTTTGCAATGAGAAACACAAGTTGTCCTTTGAGTGAAGAAAGTGATAGGCAGGCTCCTGTCAAAAAGAGAATAGGAAGTCTGCATGCTGTGAGATATAAGACTTAAAATAACAACATTAGTAAAAACAATCAATAATTATTTGCCATATTTACCTCAAAACTAAATTAAATATCACTTATTAATATTTAATCAAATGTAGCAAAGGGTCTGTAGTAATGCATGATGATGTATCATAAATGGGTATCAAGGTGCAAAAGATAGGGTGAACTGTGGCATAAAATAGGATGTAAATGACTCTCATCATAACCAATAAAAGAAAATCTTCATATTCATATAAGTAGAATTCATTTTCTAGAATTCTCTCAAGTTCCATTTATTATATATACTCAACAAATAGTTATATACAAAGTTGGCATGACATACACATTTGTGAAGAAATATACACACATGTATATAACAAAATCATGGTTGAAAATATTAGTGATATATTGCTAAACTAGCAATATATCGCACGTCACTACAAGAAACGATATAATCACTCAAAAAATCGCAGCTGAGTTTTTCATTGTTGCATGGCAATGTTTAGGGCAAAAAATGCTAAAACCCGTGCTTTTTTCTTTGACAAATTGGTCAACAAAAAGTCAACCCATGAATATCTTAAAACATAGAAAGTTAAATGCAATTAATATATATGATATGTTCTAATTACTATGTTATACCAAAACTTTGATAATTATATTATGGAAATCTCAAATCAATATATGTTCTACAAATTTGGTGTATATGTGTGTTTTTAAGAATATTTTAGAAATTATATATTTTCAAATGTTCGATAAAAGTGCATTTAAAGATCATTGACCTTTTTGCATGTAAAGTGCATTAAAATCATATTAAAATCCCTAAAAAATGGCAAAAAAATGTAAAAAATCATTGCAAAAACCTACAAAACCCTATAAAAAACTCACAAAATTGATAAATTACTTAGAAATAGGGTTTGATTCTAGGACGAAAGCGAAGTCAATGTGGAGAAAATTTGTAATTTTGTCCCTTCAGTTTTCTTTCCGACCTTTGGAAAACCCTAAATGAAGAAGCCAGAGGAGCAATGGCAGTCATCAATGAAATTGAAAAGGGCCTCAATCATCCTAAATTATGGGGGGCATGTGAGATAATGTCGAAGAAACTAATGAATTAGTTCTAAAGCGGTTTCAATATGACCCGAGCTCTCTGCATGCCTTGCCTCGTGGATTCTGATGAGATAAAATATATATTATACACTAATTTTAAAATTATAACTATTATGCACTATTGTAAATGGCCCTTTAGCAAGAAAGCAATGAACCCCTATAGTTTATAATTAATATTATAAAGTAGTTTCAAAATTTAAATTATTATTGACTATTAATATATATTAATGGCATAGACGCAGAAAATGGCAAAAATGCGTGACTATACACGATTAATCAAAAGTTGGCATGTGCAGCAATTTATTCCTCAAAAAATCAGGATTATTTGGTCAACAACTTTCAATGCTTTTTTTGCAATTTATCAAGTGATTAATCAGCAAAAAGTGACAGTTAATCGACAAAAAAATTGTGGGGAACTAGCAGAAACCCTAAAAGAGACATTGATGGGAAAAACCCGCAAGAACATGATGTAATTCTCTATGAAATTGATGCGTGACACTGAAAACACAGCCAGGAAAGTTGAGTCGAAAGTGTTGCAAAGTCGCGAAGTGTTGCAGATTTGCGAAGTAGTATGGGAGAGAGGCGATTACAAACAAAATTTACTTCTCTTTCTACATTGAATATATTGTATAATTTGATTGATACTATTTCTTTTTTAACATTGATTTTGTTCCTATAAATTTCAAATATGTAAATTGTTGCAATTTGAAACAAAAGAAGACCGTAACAAAGCTGCCTTATTTATTTGTTGCGAAATGATCGAAAAGAGCAGGGTAACAAAGTTTTGCCTTTTTTATTTTGGAAAAAACAAAGAACCCTACAATTATCATTATAATGATTTTAGGCTTATCAAGTATGACATATACGTTCTTACGATTAATCAAATTGCTAGATATTTAAAACTCTACTCAAAATTAAATTAAATAATTCATGCAATTTACTCTCTAAGTTCAACATATATAAAGTTGTTTTGGTCATAGTTGAAAAACTCGGACTCGGCAATAACTCGGCCGGCCCAAAAAATTTGAAAAAATCGGAATCGCCAAAAACTAGGCAAAACAATTGGCACTTTAATCGAACATTTGAAAATATATAATTTCTAAAATATTCTTAAAAACACACATACACCAAATTTGTAGAACATGTACTAATTTGAGATTTCCATCATATAATTATCAAAGTTTTGAGTATAACATAGTAATTAGAACTTAGCATATATATTAATCGCATTTAACTTTCTATGTTTTAAGATATTCATGGGTTGACTTTTTGTTGACCAATTTTCAAAGAAAAAAGCACGGGTTTTAGCATTTTTTGCCCTAAACATCACCATGCGACAATGAAAAGGTCAGTTGTGATTTTTTGAGTGATTATATCATTTCCTGTAGTGACGTGCAATATATCCCCAGTTTAGCAATATATCACTAATATTTTCAACCATGATTTTGTTATATACATGTGTATATATCTCTTCACAAATGTGTATGTCATGCCAACTTTGTATATAACTATTTGTTGAGTATATATAATAAATGGTACTTGAGAGAATTCTAGAAAATGAATTCTACTTATATGAATATGAAGATTTTCTTTTATTGGTTATGATGAGAGTCATTTACATCCTATTTTATGCCACAGTTCACCCTATCTTTTGCACCTTGATACCCATTTATGATACATGATCATGCATTATTACAGACCCTTTGCTACATTTGAATAAATATTAATAAGTGATATTTAATTTAGTTTTGAGGTAAATATGGCAAATAATTATTGATTGTTTTTACTAATGTTGTTGTTTTAAGTCTTATATCTCACAGCATGCAGACTTCCTATTCCCTTTTTGGCAGGAGCCTGCCTATCACTTTCTTCACACAAAGGACATCCTTTACTCACCCAAGTTGTAATTGAGGACACAACATCAATTTGTACCTAGGGCTTACCTGAGTTGACACTTTTAGCTAGGATGGGTAGGCCCTAGGTACATCCAAAACCTAGTAATAGAGGCTTAAAGTTGTCAAATTGTTAATTGGACTTAACATAGTAATCAGTCATGCCTCACACACTCTTGTTTACAACATTGAGCTCAAAACAAGCGAAGCAATAATCTACAAAAAATCCCAATCACTCCCAAATCCTAGAGACAATCGATTTTTTGTCATGTCCCCTTTCTAAATAGGATCTAATAACAATTAACAACGATTATAAAATTAAAATATTAAAATATAAAAAATATATAAATAAATAATAATAAAATAATTATAAATGAATAATAATAATTGAATAAATAAAAATATCAAATATTTGAAATATAAAAATTTGTACTAATTAAATATTATAATATATATATGTATATATATATATATATATCATTAAAACATATTATAATATATATATATATATATAGAGTAAATATAAACAAAACCATACGAAATGTAGTAATATAAACTAAGCAACTCAATGCAAAGCTGTGTCCCTTACCTATCACCCTGCTCACACATATAAGAAAGAAAGATGGAAGGAGAAAAGGAATGTAGCCAGGTACAGAGAACTTCACCATGAGAGATAGCAATCAGAAAACTTTAATTATCGAATAGCAATCACATATTTCAATCCAATCAGCAAAAAGAAGCAAGAACGGTACCCAGGAAAAAGGTACAAGTCAGCATAGATAGAACGTTAGAAGACGGTAATCTATGACAAATCATCATCAGCAGTTCACTGGCGAATAGGAGGACAAACATGGGTTGGAGCTTTCACTACTTAATATTCACCAGAAACATCTTCATTGGAGGCGGCAATAGTATACTGTTTTGAAATAAATATAAGACGATAATTCAATTGAGCTACCTTTTAATTGGTAAGGCCCAATAAATAATTACATTAGATATTGTGGACTCCAAAGACATATTGAGTGGCCAGTATATATTCAGATCAGAGGTCACAATCAATTCATAGTAAAGATCTTCCCAATTGCAGATCAATCTACATATCATCAAATCATCCCATTGATCATTTCATTAAGTTGTGAATCGATTATCAGCAATAATATATGGGATGCCACTGTGTAAAGGAATTTATATAGAGCTAATTATTGTTGGTGACAGCATGTGCTAATAGTCAAACATTAGTATTACATGCGACTGTAGTATTCCTTAAGAGTTAGACATTAACAATGAAATTATGCAAGTTGGCTTATTGAAGCGACTTAATTTGAGATGGTGCAATTTCATTCCCTTTCTCTTGTGATGTGACTTTATGATATAAATGGAGATAAGTGTATCATCATTGTAGAGGAAGGCCATCAGTTTGGTTGGGAGTTATGGTGGAAGTTAGTTATTACTGCTTGAGGGAAGTTTGGTAGATTGTTCTAGGAGGTTGCATACTTCAAGAGAGAAATCTGAAACAGCACCACCATATTTGCATATCCAAGTTAACCAAATCAAATCTGGTAGTGATAACGATGAGGGCAATTATCCTTTAAGCAGTCTAATAAACATATATATTGTCTTTATCTATATCTTATAAGTTACATAAGTGATATCAAAGATTGTAATTCACAGTGAGTGTAGAGAAGTTAAGGAAGGTGTCACGAATTTGCGAACCATTAGAAAAGGGATCATTACATTTTTCGCTTGGAAAAATCTTGATAATACTTGATTAATCCTAAATCCTAGAGCCAGCTGAATTTTTCCCTAAAAAATCTCAATTCGTAAAAAAATCATTGAACAATCATTGACCTGATTTTCAATAACCTTTTTTTCTTAGTTGCCAGATTCATGCCAGCAGGGTCGGATTCAGGTCCAGGTCCGATCCGGGTCTGGATTCACGCCGGGTCCGTGGCGAATCCGGGTAGGGTTTGTGCACGGGCCTGTGGATCCGTCCGAATCCGCGGCTCGCGAATCTGGATGGATCCACAGGCCCGTGCATGGGCCCTACCCAAATCCGTCATGGACTCGGGGGGATCCAGCACGAATCCTTGAGGATCCCGCGCGGATCCATGCAAATGCCCAGGGACCCACGGCCTATGAAGGCATAAAGCACTTAATGTCTTTTTTTCATCTAACCCTAAATTGACAGGAGGATTTATACAAATATAACATTTAAGTATAAGTTTGATTTATTTAATTTCTTATACTTTAATTTATATTTGTATAAATACAAGTTAAATACATTCCAGGATGTTTGAGATAGGTTTCAGCTTCATAGGAGTTAAGATGCAAATTCTAGATTCGAAAAATTCCACACTTAGCCAAATTTCAAGATTCAGCAAGCCTTCAGCAGGGTTACCTCCCACAATCCATCATGGCTTTCTAAGGTCAAACTGAAGCTGGCAAAAGGATTCTCAAAGGGTTTTAACTCGTTTTATCACAAATCACTTGGTTTCGACCCCATCTCTATGACAGACTTAATTTAGCTCTCGCCCAAATCCCAGTTAGACATGACTTTCCAATAGGCCAAAATCACTCAAACCTCATTTGCCGGACCTAGGGACTTGAAAACAACCACCAACAAAGACTACCTAAGACCTAGTTATGAAGACTTTGACATTTGGCATTGATCAATGATCAAGCATCATAGATTCATAGTATGAAATGATTTAGTTTTAGAATTATGTATATTTCTCTTATATTTTTGGATATATAATTCATATATATATTTATATATATATATATATATACTCACAAATCCAAAACAGGAAAAAAAAAATTTCACGAATCCACGAACTGGATTCTCGAACCTAAATCCGTCCCCAAACCCGAATCAGCAACTAAGATTTTTTGCTTTAAAGTGCATTAAAATCATATTAAATCCCTAATAAAATGGCAAAAAGACAAAAAATCATTGCAAAAACCTATGAAACCTTAGAAAAACTTGCAAAGTTGACAATCACTTAGAAATAGGGTTGATTCTAGGATGGAAGCAAAGTCTATGTGGAATCAAAGTGGAAACAATTTGTTCTTTTGTCCCTTTAGTTTTCTTTCTGACCTCCAAAAAATCCTAAACAAAGTAGGAGGAGCAATGACGGTCATCAACCAAATTTGAAAGTGCCTCAATCATCCTAAATTGCAGGGGACATAAGAGATAATGTCAAAGCAGCTAACAAATTTGATCTAAATCGTGATTTCAATATGACCTGAGCTCTCTGCATGCGCCACCCCATGAATTTTGATGCAAACAAACATACAACTAATATGATACACTAATTTTAAAATTATAACTATTATGCACTATTATAGATGGCCCTTTAATGGGGAATTACTCATCCCCTATAGTTTATAATTAATATTATATAGTAGTTTCAAAATTTAAATTATTATTGACTATTAATATATATTAATAGTTATATAATAAATTATAGATTAAAAATAATGTAAAATTTATAATGTATATATTTATTCTCAATATATAACTAATATATTTAATTTTATCATTAACATTGGTCTCCACCTAAAATAGGAGTTGCAAACTAGGTATTGCCAAAACCAGTGGCTTGCTAATCTTTTACTTCAACTAAACAAATATCTTTTGTTGAATTCTACCCCATATAAAGGACTTACCAATTGCTATTATGTTATATAAAGCATTGCAATTGTGGAATATGATTTGATAAGCTTTCTCAAATATCAAACTGCCCCTACAAAACTCTTTGCCTCAATTGCAATTAAAGTCTTGGATCACTTCAAAATGGCTTCCACTTTTAAAAAATTCCTAACAGTAGCTGGATTGCTGTCTGATAAATTTTGATCTCAGTTACTTCATAGAGTTAGATAATACTCGATCTCAGACTTAAACAACTATTTGGTGACTGCCCTCTTTAAATGTCTGATAGGTTTTGATCTCAGTTATTTCATAGACTTAGCTAATATCTGATCTCAGACTTAGACAGCTAATCAGTGACTGCCCTCTTAAAAATCTTAACTGAATATATGCATTTGTAATCAGCAATATGAATATAAACACCAAAATCTATTTTCTGCAATTCATTTTGATCTTAGTTACTTCAAAGACTTGGCTAATATTTGATCTTAGACTTACGCAACTATTTGGTAACTGCCTCTTAAAAAATTAATTGAATATTTACCTATATAATCAGCACTATGAATATAAATGAGAAAATTTATTTTCTAGAATTCATCAATTAAACTCTATTTCATTTGCTCTCTATATCTCTATGCTATGGAAATGCCCTAAATTTTTTTTTTAAATAGTCTCTTTTTCGACAATTTTTTACGTTTATTGAAAACCTTATTTTTTCCCTATTTTTTCAAAAAAATCTTATACTTTTGGCATGCCAATTTTTCCCCCGACGATTTTTGCTCCTATGCTCTAAAACCTTAATTATGAGCCAATTATTTTACAAAAGTATCTCACGATATCTATCCCTTGACATAAGTACTCCATGAAAAAGTTAGCTAGCTTTGTTCAAGAACATAATGTTACCAAGATTTTATTCAAGTTGTTTCTAAATGAATTGCCATTAAATAAGTATGGGCTACAATATTCCATGATATATTTATCAGTCTGTAGTATTTATGTATTTAATGTAAAATGTAGTGCAATTAAGCGTGGTCATTTAATCACTACCTTGTTGCCAGGGTGTTTCTTATTTTTCTCGGATAGTATTTTTTTATTTAAACATGACATAAATACAGCCTATCAGATTCACCATTTTTCGTAGAAATATCTTCAAATAAACAGATTGAGGATATTAAACTTGATCTTTCCAATGCACTATAATGTTCACATGGAACTACATAAAATTGAAGTAGAGATTGGAGATTAATGCCTTACCTGAGACTGCACATAATCTACTAGCTCCTGTAATCGTGCAGCTTGCTGATCATGCATTCCACTGAAACTTCTCCCAAATGCTGGCATGTTTTCTAAGATGATCTGAAGATAAGTCTGCAAACCAAGAGTAGAGACGGTTGCTCTTACAAGCCACAATTTCAAAGGATTAATAAAATCTTCATACATATGATCAAATATTTATGTAATAACATGTACCTTTGTTGTGTAAGTGCCTTCCAGATTTAGTGCTAATCCAGCAGCTGCCACAGCTTCTTTGTTTGAACCTTTAATCTGCGTATATGGACTTGGTGAATCTTGTAAATGATCAAGCTCAATGAGAAGCTGCAGGAAGAATAGCAAGTTAATACTTCCAAGTAGCATCACAGCTTTTACAAAACTACCAGATAATGTTGAAGGCATAAGGCCTTACTAAAGCACAATTATACAGCAGAGTAAGTTCATTCCACCTCCGACATAACATCTATCCAAGGAACATTTTGAGAAAAATCATCAGTTTGACCAGATGGATTATTATTAATCCTTTTTCCTCTGTTTATGATGATATTACATACAATCTCCTTTACTTACAGCTAGGATAGATATCGTTGACTATTTGACTGGGGTAAATTTGACAATTCTTATTTCTAACATAGTACATACACATGCTGAGAGTGCTTATTGCTGCGTAGTGAGATTATTTAGAATGTGTTACACACGGAAGTTTTTGACATTGTAACTTAAGCCAAAAGGGATTATGCTAGGTTCCTTTCTATTTTTTTAAATCAAAGAAGAAAACACAGTACCAAACTATTTTGAACATTGGACATTACTGGAAAGTCAACCTGCTTCTTTCAAACATCACCTTAAGATTCAGATTCACCTATAAAGAGGCACTTGAATAATAGGAACAACATTGACTACAAGAATGTTTGCAAGGTTTCAAGGAATAAAGAAAAATCTTGTCCCAAAAAAAACTTATTCCCGTGATAGAGACAACTCTAAGACACTCAGATTTCACCAACAGATTTACATGCCAATCTAGATTATTACACGGCTTCTTGCAAGCACCATCATACTATATATTAACCTCGTGTTCTTTTAAGGAGGGCTACTAAATTCATTGTTGCTGGATCTAAAGTTACTCAACTGGCAAACTCTTGCCATCCTTTCCTTCCTTTCCTACTTCATTATTTCTGGCTTCTTGACCCAAGGACCCAGGAATTGTCCTCTCCTTGCTTTACATTACCAAATTCCTTAACATGGGCATTGGCAGTTGTAATCTTTTCATTTCTTTACCTCAATTTCTCTGCCCCTTTAATATTAACATTAGCCTTCTTCCAAGTGTTACCATGTTGGAGCCATCCACTAAACTGATATTGATCAGTGTTTTCACAAGTTAAGTGTGATGTACCCTTTCTGAAATAGGATTTAACAATAATAAGCAATAATAATTGACCAAGTAGAAGCAGCCTCGTGCAGATTCTAAAGACAGAAATTAAAGTCTTCTAAGGAGCAATGGAAATTAGACTCCATTAAAAAACAGCTACAGCGATTAAGGATGAATAAAATAAAGGGCTGGCATTGAAAAGGCAGCTATTAAGCTTGTTAACAGATGAAATGTTTATATCTCATAAGAAACATAGTTAATAAAAAAAGTGTGATTCTTTGATTGGATTACAAGTGAATTAGACAAAAGAGAAACAATGACTACCATCATTGAAGTAGCCAGCGATCATCATAAGCAACAGGTAATCAATAGAAAATTGTTAACTTTTATCGAGAATGGAATAGCAACTTCATAATGCAGATTAACTACGCAAGTCAAAGCACATTCATGGAAGATAATGATCTGAAGTCAGGAACATGGTGCATAAAGTTTATGATAAATAGTCGTGAATCGATTAACACAACTGTGAATATGTGTATCGAAATGTCCCAGCCCTAATGTTTTGTGTTTAAAACGTATACAAATCTGCTTTGAAATATAATTTTCCAATGCTTCCGCTAATTGCTGGCAGATGGCATTCTTCCCCCATCAAAGATTCTGAGATGTTTGAACTATACAAGTAAGATGGTAATACTTAAAATATTAGACAAATCACTGAAGATAGTGACTAAGATAAATGCACAGAAATGTGATTAATAACAACAATAAATATTGGAGAAATTTGACTCAATAATATGCAAGACGACTCAGAAAAAAACATGATTACTACGACAACAAATATTAGGTTGGCACAATTACCAAGGCTGACTTCCATTCAAACAGAAGTGCCTTAATTATTAGAGTGAAACAGCGGGTAAATTGATTAAAGAAAGAACAACAGCTTAATATCGAAGATGTCGATATGAAAGTAGCAATAATGGAAGCTGATCATCGATTAAAGAAATAAAAAGCAATTCGTTTAATAAAACAATGATAAAGTGCTTTGTATTTTAAGAAAAAATCGGCAATACTATAAGGGTGCGATTCCTTTTTGTTATGATTCAGGAAAGACAAGAGAAGGCAGCAATAGTTACAAATATCTGTTAAGAGTTAAATAAACAAAGTTTAATTTGTTTCTAATAGGCATGATCCTTTGGAAAGAGTTCACAACTCTTATGAAGATGTATGCTGGAGATATAAATGATATATGAAAATCATTTGAGGAGGTCATGGTGTGAAATGGTGTGTGGAGTACGAAACTGTGAAAAAATAAAAAGAAAATCAGATCTACACATTCAGACTTGTACATGAAAGTAATACAAGATTGTTAAAGGCAAATGTCTGAGTATATGGCAGAAGATATGAAAGTATATGTATGCAGATTTGAAAAGAGGTGTGCGTACATTTGAAAGGGAATTATATACAATTCTGAAAATGAATAAATGCAGATTTGAAGGAAGAGTATATAAGTAGAGAAATGTTATAAGAATGGAGAAACTTATGTCTTATTCAATCCATATTGGATCTACTCAAATAGAACGATTGACTTTGGCCTTCTGGTAGCAAGTTATCATTACAGATCAGAAACAGCACTGTGATCGTATGAATAGAAGACTAATCTGAAACGGCATAGTTAAATTAGCAAGCATTCAAGTATAAATCTGAAACAGCAACATATCACCTAAAGTGATATTTCTCCATTCAAATGTTTATATTGTTATACCTGTAATGTCCTTTTTTGTGGGGACATTAGAAGTCAATCAAATAATTAAATTTTAAAGTTGTCAAAGCATATCAAATTAAATGACAACTTAATAAAGTATCAAAATGACTTTATTGTAACTTAATGAAAATTAATAAAGTCATTTTAATTTAAACAAGGGGAATAATAAAGAGACAGAAAAGGAATTCCAAGAGACAGGCAGCGGGAAAACGAAGAGTCACAGGGATGTCGTATTAAAGAACATGGAGAAGCTCATATTCAGCATGCTTGGTATATGTTTGGTTATTGTTCTCTTGGAGAATTTGGAAGCTCTAGGCTTTCGATTCAGAATTCCTGGGACAGCAATTCTTGGCAATTAAGTCAATTGGACAGAAACTCAATTTGACATTGAGGTGAATTTGTGATGGAGTTCACATTTGGGCGAAATTGTGAATAAAGGTACTTCATATCTCTTTGAGAAACAAAGTTATAATGATTTATTTTTGACAGTCCCAACCGGTGTTGAGAGGGGAGGGGTGAATCAGCACCTATAAAACTTTAAAACAAATCTGATGTAATATACTACAACTGTAAGCAAAACAAATGTAGTATACTACAACTGTAAGCAAAACAGATTCTAGCATAAGAATAGCATCAAGCAATCAACCAAAACAACACCAAATTTATCACGTGGAAACCCAAATCGGGTGATAACCACGGTGTGAGGAAACCTCACAAATTCTGCACTCTTCTGAAGTGCGCCCTATTAGGAGCCTTCCCTGTTAAAGGATTACAACGCACTGTTAGATGCAACCCAGTTAAGGGATTTGATACAATAAGGCATGTTAGTGCCTGCCTGGTTAGAGGACTTAGAACACCTGAATAGATGTCACCCGGTTAAGGGATTTAATACAAGGGACCTGTTAATGTCCACCCAAAGTACTGGGATTTAGCTATTGTAATTGTTAGAGAACAATAGAGTACTTGACCTTTTAGAAATGGCTTTACTTAGCCTAATAAGATCTCTGATATATTCAACTGAGAAACATCATCGGTCGCTGCTAGTATGTCCTTTCCTGTTGTTCTTCTCTGCACACTCTTCTCTCTTCTCCTTTCTCTTCACCTCAGTTTCTTCAGCATACAGGTTCACTCTTTACTTTGGCAAAATGAAGGCAAACCATATTCTTGGCAGTCAGAGGAATATATAGACTTCTCGCCCTATTTGTTGTTTACATGCACGATCTGTTTAAAGATCACCTTCGGATCTATCACCCAGTGGAGTATTAGTTCACTCCAAAAACATCCGATGCATGCTCTGCTTTATCTGCTTTATGAAAGAAAACGACAAGCGTGTCAAAAGCTTTCCTTCACAAGAGATAACTCCATGATTTAATGTCACAAACTCCGGCATTAAAACCTTCAAACGCGCCTTGTACCGATCATCTTGATAACTCAAAGTCTACCAGATTTAGTGCAGTAAATCCTGATCAAAGAGTTAGATAATTGATTGTAGACTATGACTTCCCCGATTCATCTTATCATGACGAAGTCATTACTTGATCGGTAAAGATCCTTAAGTTGTGCATAGGTAAGACCCTTGACCTGTCACCTTTCCTTCCTTTGTATATACCGGTTGCATCCTTTCCTCGGTCTCTTGTTACCGGTTACCGGTTGCTTCTGATTAACAGAAATAATCTTTTGTTCATTGCACAGTGTCACCGATTGTCTCTCTACACACAGAATGCTGTCAACTAACTGATAACAGTTTTGCTTCACAGATCCAACACTGGTGTCCTCAGATTGAGATGGCAGCACCTCTTTCTTCTTTTGCCAATCAATGACAATACCTAATTGTCATGTACCGGTAGTAAGCTTACCAGTTACCATCCCTTAATGCCAACAATTTTCATATTAAATATCAGATTTCTATTTCAGTCCTATATTACATGATGTTTAGTAAATTAGTATAATTTGTTGGATGGAAAGAAACCAGTTTGCATGAAGAATGTTTGTGTTAATTCCTACGAAATATTTGGTAAAAATCTGAAGAAAATATCCTAGGTTGTTATTTCAGTGGTATCAAAGCTGGTTCTCCTGCTAACTTGTGAGGTTTCTTGAGAGACAAATTTACGGTCATTAAGGCATCTACAGATTTGAGGGACCTTGTTTTTTATGTTGGTGAATAAAGATTATTTTATCTAGAATATTATTGGCAAGAGATTGCATCCAAATATCAGATTTTTATTCATTCACGCCGCTGAGAATAGCTGAATTTCTAATTACTGGCGAAGGAACTGAGTATAATTATTTCGAAACATTAATCTATATCTGTGATTGCTACTGGTTGAGGGTATTTGGTAACAAGAAACATTATCTAATGTTTGCGGGGAGGTCCTTGGTTAAGTGCTATATTTGTATATTCTGAATGTTTTGAAAACTTAATGTTTTCTGAGTATTGCTGGACAAATATTTTGTGGGCCCCGATGTATTATTGAGAACGTATCATCTAAATTGAAGCATATAATAGTATCAGCGCTTATAAGGTTGGGCAAATAATTATCCTCTGAAGAGCTTGGTCAATATTACAAGGGGAAAAATCAACAATATATTGAAGTCGTGCAAGGAAAAACATGTGTTCATCACACCAAACATCTATCTTCAAGATATAGCTACATATTGCCACCGATAGTAGGGTAGCAGCGCAGCCTTGAGAATATTATATTGAAAATTATTTGCCGTGAAGACTATGTATCGAGGTCTGTTTCTGCCAGAAATTGTTAAAAACTATACACGGGCATAAAATTATATGTGGGAGAATCTCAAAAACAGTTGCAGATGGAAGACTGGACAGGAAAATCATAAGTTGAAACGGTTTCTTTCTTATTTCCTCGATGAGGATATCAGGCCATATCTCTTGTGTGAGATATGAATACAAATGACTCGGCAAATGAATAAAGCTTGGAATTAATATTTCTGAACTTGGTCTTTACTATGCTATATCGTGAAGTGGGTTGCCACTCATATTGTTTCTACAGAGATATTTGGAGAAGAACATCACCGTGGGCGTTACACTTAGCAGCTACGTGTCGTCAGAAATTCAATTCAGTGTTGGAATACTTGCAGGAGAAAGATAGCGCCTGATGAAACAAGTGTCCCGTCTTGGTTCATGGTATGCGGAGTCTTATTTCTGGATGGCAATTAATATTGTAAATCAAAGCATTTTATATTCTTGGTTCGTGGGTCCCGCTTGAGTAATAATTCTAAGTTGAAGCTGGAGAAGATTATAAAGATTGATTCTCATTTAAGAGTTTTGATATTTAAGGTAATGGGTCGTATTTCATTCTAAGTGAGGAGAAGATTATTTTATCTGCTGAGGGAAAGGGAAATATATTATGCATCGATTTAAGTAATTAATAGTAAACTTAGAACATAAATAAATTTCTTCATCATTCGCATCATACTGTCTTGAGAAATTGAAGCATAATATCAGCATGAAAATATTAATCCAAAATATTAACATAGCATATATTGCTCAATTCCTTTGGTAAGCTTGCCGGCACTCTGTATAGGCATTTTTTGGACTTAAGGGCAACTGTTCAGCACCAGAAAACTAGTTTACTCCTCTCATGAGTGGTTCGATAGGCTTCCATCCTCAATGACAAGCTTCCTTCCACACTTTGCAGGGACTTCCATAGCTAGGAAGAAGAGTTTCCTTCACAGTTGCAAGCAAAGTAAGGATTTTAATATTTGAATAGATATTTGCCTGTAAAATTTTGAGTTTCTAATGTTTGAAGAGATGGTTCAAATTTTATGGTGATTACTGGAGATCATAATGGGACATCTGTTGGCTATTGTTATCTCCAGTTTGCTATTGGTGGCAGAGGAATAGCTGATTCTTCTCTGTCAAAATAATTTCTTATAATTAAGTCTGTAGAAGCCATTCAAGAAGGGGTTGTTTGATGTTCGGGACAGCCTATAGATATTATTAGCTTGTTCACATACCCGAAAACTAGCCTGTTCAGTTGCTGCTGAAGTTGAAGACACTAGTGTGGATTGTAGTTCTTCGGGCCTATGGAGAATCAGGAAGGTCAGGAATCTTAGTGTTGAAGACTTGGCTTTCGAAACAATATACTTCCAATGGTTTCTAATAAAGAGGTCAGACATGTATTATCTTCCTATTTCTGAAATATTCACAACTGAAGTTGGACATATTTGATGCAAGGAAGTTCCAATATAATCACGTTTTATATTCAGTTGTATATTTTGATATAACTGCTCAAATAATATATGCAAACTGTTCCAAATAATTTGGCTTAAACATTCAAATTGATCAACCTTATCTAAGCATGCCTCGAACTCTACAAATAAATATGCAAGCAATCTGTTTGTCAAAATGTCACAAGGGTAATATGCAATCTGTTTAACAAGATTGGAGCAGAATTTTGAGTTAAATCAAGGCAGAGGTTCTTCCAGTGGCATCTTATATAAACACTAAACAACAAGTTATGGTAAACTTGCCAAAGTTTGAAACCATCCTTACAGCAGTATAGAGACTCAAGGGAAAGTAATTATAGTTTAGAACAGCAGTACAGTGATTATTAGATTTAAAATGGCATCAGAAAACAGTTTGGTTATAGAGTGCTTTGTGAGCTATGCAGCAAACTGAATCTAGAATCACATGCAAGGAAAGTAGTTCTCATCACTTTGAGTCAATTGGAGGGATGTTTGACAATTGTAGAACAATCGCCTCCTATTTTGTTACAGATTACTATTGCACCTATAGCGACAACTTTAAGTCAACACTGGTGGTTAAGGCATCAGGACGGTGAGATAAGGTTGTTGGTTACTACTTGTTTGATGGAAATCATAAGAATCGCAGCACCTCAAGAACCTTATGAAGATGACATAATGAAAGAGGTACTTTAGCTAATCATTGAAAGTTTCCAATTTCTTGGGAACATTAGAATTTAGAAGTCATTATTTCTCAAGAAGAATTGTCATACTAAAAGCATTTGCAAAAATCAGATTGAATAATCTCATACTTGACTTGGGAATGTATGATTTAACTCATACCACGTTTCAACATTTCTTGGTCACAATCAAGGAAGAACACAATAAAGATATTTTTGCAGCCATGAAGAGCATTATGTTTATGACAATTAATTTTTCCAGCCTCTAATGCATATGTTGTTAGCAATTTCAAAGCAAGAACAGGATGCTTCTAAATCTACTTATGATTTGGTCAACAAAGTGTTCAAACACTATGAGCGGAAAATTGAGAAGTTCAAACAACAATGGGCTGAAGAAGAACTAATTTCATCAAAAATATAAGTTGCAGGATCTTCCAAAAACAGTAAGAACCAAATGAGGAAGGAGCAGATTTGTTTCACATGTCAGGAGGCATGGACACCTAAACACATTTGTGGAACTATTAAGGAAGAAGACATATTGCAGCCCAGTGGTGATGAGGGAAAGGTTACTGATGAAACTAGTGTCATGACTCATGAGGAGTAAGTTAAAAATACAGCCTTGAATACATCTCTTACTAGGCATGATGAAAGCACAAAGGATAATGATTTCCAATCAGCTAAGGTGGATAATGTGGAGGAAGAATCAATCATCACAGATAAGGAGTATTCAGAACTCTTTATTGGTGATTTGCAGATTTGTATGGGTAGAATATGTGAAGAGAGAAATTTCTTTGATGAATCCATATATGATCATAATGTTGTCCCATTTGTGCTACATGAAGAGCGCATGTCATCTTCTAGAGAGACAACGGAGAGTGATGAAGATAAGATTCTTACAGTTGAGAACAAATCAGAAAATGAAATTAGTTATAGCTTATGTACTCTAGTTGACTTTGAACAAAGACCTTTAGCATTGCAAGATTTGATGGACAGATTATTGGTCACAAAGGAGAGGGTTGTACAAGTATTAACGAGGGCAGATGATTCTCACAAATACATTGAAGATCTTATGTGGAAAACTTAAATTAATGAGAGGCAAAAAGGAATTTCTGTAAGAACCCCTGCAAGTTATCCAATATTTGCCCTAAAATATTCAAGAAAGTCCTGGTGTAATTTTGTCAAACAGTTGTCCTGTAAAGTCTGCTATGAATTTTTGAGATCTTTGTGACACAAATTCAATATAAGTTACTAGTATTATGCTTGGAAATCCTGTCAAACACTCATATAGCACTGAAAAGGAGGAAATTCTTATTTTTTCCTGGATTTCTGTTTAAAAGGAGGAAGCAATTCACATACCCATTGCTCCAACACATGATTTCCAAGGCATGAGAAAAATATAAGCTGACATAAATTTTCTAAATCTGACAGGAAGAAAGTCACAGTTTTCCAAGGCTTTTATATTCATAATTTAACTATAAAAAATGATAAATTTCTTCTAACTGTGAAGTTTGTCTTAAATGGATATTCTCTTGACTGTCACACCTAATTCAATATCAAAGGCACGAAAACTCCACAAAAACCATTTGATCTCTTGTATTCATTTATTTCTCATCTCTTCCATAGCAAAGCAATATAAAAAATAAATCTGAAATATTTGGAGAAACATCATATTGGTAGTAATTGCAGTTATGTTACCATCAGAAGAAGAGTATTTGCAGTGTAATGGGAAATAACCTTATCGTCTTGATATATAGTTGCAGTTGCTTCAATATATGCGACGGCCTGATACCTAAGACAGTGTACATGGCAGTATATCAAATATCAGATTAAACACAAAATATGAAAATAGGATATAGATCAGCAGATAAAATAATAGATGAAAAATAATATACTTTTTTTTACAAAAGCGGAAACAGTTTGGTACTGTTAGAAGAAGCCTCAACTCATACTTGATATTTTTCTCTAATCATCCGAACAAAATCAAACTATAATAGTGGGTGATTTACAGCCATGGGAACTCCACAAACACGTAAGCGAATATCATAATCTCAAGAAGATAACCCTAGTCATCCTTGTTATTTTTCTCTAAGGATTTCAATGAAAATGAACCATTATATAGCTCCATTGAAGGCATGGGGACCCAGCAATGAAAAGCTCCTACCTGTGAATAAGAGAGAGGAGTTGGAATTATACTAATATCTACAAGACAAAAGGAATCTATGGCACTCAAAGCAATACTTCTATGCAATCCACTCATAGTTTGGTGTTCTATATAAAATGTGGAAATATATGATTTTCTCATCATGAGGCAGTTGCCCAGCATTACAGCCTGGGAAAGAAGAGTAACAAGGTAAAATTAAAGGTATTTAAAATTAAAAGTAAGTGGCTAATCTTCACACCACTGAACAGCATTTAGATTCGATGCAGAATAACTGTAGCAATGACATGGAGATAACTATAAAAGGCATGCACATGAATAAATTTCTGTAGCTTTTGTTTTAGTTTCTGATTCTATGATAGATTTGTTGTACAATAATTAGAATGGAAGCATCTAGCAATAAGTAATTGAGAGTGAAGAAAAACCTCAAAGTCAAAGGACAGGTTGCAGATAGGCTGAGGTATTGCAAACACAATAATGATTGCCAGTGTCACATGAAGGCTGCCTTGAAAAGGTTAAGCCATTACAAAAACTTGAACTTTATTTAGTACTAAGAACATTCAGGGAGAGAAACACAAATGAATAGACAAAGACCTATACCAGAACCAGTGTTACAAGAATCAGACTCGCCTTTGACTTTGCATTCTGATTTTTAACCCAGACTCAACCAAGACACAAAAACTGAAGAAACCATCAAATATAGAGAATTTTAAAGATTTAAAGCTCATTTCTGGCAACCTTCAATAAATAAACTTTGAAGCCACATTACTAATCAAATTAAACCTAGTTTGATCGCATACACAAGTATACATCAATCAGATGAGTATAAAAGCAGATTTGGACTCAAGGAAACAACATTTTTAGATATATTAATATTGTCCAGAATTTAAGGTCTGCAAAAAACATTGATTATTATATACATGGAAACTAAAGCAAAAATCACAATATAGAGTCATGAGCTATGGTAGAAAGGAGCATGTATCCCACAACCCAACATTACTAGCTCTATGTGGAGTCACACACTTGTACCTCAGACAAGTCTATTGTAATGCCCCACTTTTGGCCCAGGCATTTGGAGAGAAAATAATTTAATTAATTAAATAAAGCTGTCTAAATCAATGTTTTCGTGCAACTTGTATTTAATTAATTATATTTATAAGTTGAAAATTTTGTTTTAATGAAATGACTTACATAGGGCCAAAAGAATAAAATCAAATATTATCAATTCACTTTAATGAGCAAGATAAAGATAAAGAAAGAAAATATTTTGAAAGTGATTTTATACTTAAAACTGCAAGAAGTGTTGGAATGCGATGTTGATGTTATTATTGTTGTTGACATTAATGGTTGTCATTGATGTCAACATATCTTATGTTTAGATGTGGATTTGGTGCTTTGGTGATCCAATGTAGCGTGCTTTGGATGATGCATTGTAACGTGTACATCCTATTTCTTAGTTCCGATTATCATAGTGATAGTGTAGCGTGTTGTATTGAGCGAGGAGGTTCTATGTGGTCCACATTTCATTCCTTACACAGCGGGAATGTTTTGTTGTTTTTGATACCATGTTGATTTTTTGTGTGCTCATTGAACCACGGGCAATGACTACATTATTGCCCTCCCAACCATAGACAATAACCTGTTATTGTCTCCCCCGAGCACTGCTTATTCTCAATAAGGCAGATTGTGATATATATATATTCAAGAGAGGAAGATTAATCTTTCTTTATACCTTTTGTGGTGCCCCTTCACCAAGGGACGCCACTCTTCCAAGTGGCTCCAATTATTATATTATTAATATAATATAATAATTATTATATTATTAATATAATATAATTATTATATCATAATAATTATATTATCACAACCTTTATGTCATCTATGTTGGCCTAAAGGAATCCGATCATAGCTACAATAACATCAACACTCTCTTAGCTAGGCAGGAATCCTTCTTGACATTTGAGTTATAGAGTAATGTCCACCATGGCTACTCCCAGAGGGTGACTTCATCATGGCTGCTCCCATGAATGGAAATGCAAACAAATACAAGTGTTCATCACGGAATCACTCATGTGATGTCGCCATCTCACGATGACGGTCACCATAGCTACTCCCAAAGGGTGACTCAACACAAGTGTTTAGTCATGGAGTCACTCACATGACCTCCACCATGGCTACTCCCAGAGGGTGGGTCCATCATGGCTACTAACATGAATGGAAATATAAATGAGCACAAGTGGCCATCACGGAATCACTCAATATGATGTAGTCATATGACGTTCACCATAGCTACTCCCAAAGGGTGAATAAACACAAGTGCTAAGTCATGGATTATCTCACATGACATCCACCATGGCTACTCACAAGGGGTGGATCCACCATAGCTACTCCCAAAGGGTGGAACAAGGGCTTTCACCTCAAACTTCTCCCTCATATAGAAGAATGCATCACAAGGGCTGACACCTCAAATTTCTTCGTCCCAGAGAAAAATGCTACAAGGGTTGATGCCTCAAATTTCTTTGTCTCAGAAAAAAATGAATACAAGGGATTAAACCTCAAACGTTTCCCTCACAAAGAAGAATTCATTAAACAGGCTCTCTCTAAAACAGATATCAACCTTCTAACCTCCTCGTCCAAGGTTGCTTCTGATGAAATGTCAAACTCCCTTTGAATTTGATATCAACCTTCTGACCTCCTCATCCAAGGTTGTCTCGGAAGTCAAGTAAACCAAATCCTCTAGTTGCTCCCTCTGTCACAAAAGCATACATGGTCCCAATCATGGAAAATGTATTCCTTCAAGAATGCAATCAGATGTGAATTGTCTCCAATGACTCCAATGATGGGCAAATCGGCCCGCTCCGCTGCTACTGCAGAGAGTAATAAGTCTCCTCATCACAAGCACATGATTTTTACAATAAGTTACACTTTGCTCTAATGACCAACAAGGAGCTTTCGAAGCCACACTGCTTCACGAGCTTGTTGATCCTCTGCAAAGGACTAAATCAAGCAAAAGAATATATAGGGTTCTCAACCTATATTCTCAACAGGCAAAAGAATATATAGAGTTCTTGCCCTAATTGTGCCTCTCATGCATGACCTAATTTCAAAACACTTTCGGATACATCACTCGATGGAGTATTAGTTCACTGAGGAAACATCTGATGCATGCTCTTGCTTTATCTGCTTTATGAAGAAAAACAATAGATGCGTGTCAAACATCTTTCCTTCATACGAGATAACACCTGGTTTTAAAGCCACAGACTTCGGCTTTAAAACCTTCAAACGCGCCTCAAACCGATCACCATGTTAACTGAGAGTTTTCCGGATTTAGTGCAATAAATCTCGGTCAAAGAGTTGGTTTAAACAGATAGTTGACTTTGACTTCCCCGGTTCTTTGTATTATACCGAAGTCTTCACTTGATCGGTTGAGATCTTCATGTTGTGAACAAGTAAGAACTTTGACCTGTCACTTTTCCTTCCTTTGCTTACCGATTGCACCTTTTCCTCGGTTGCGTAGTTGACACCGGTTGTATCCCGGTCCTCGGTTGCAGATGCACTTTGCTTAGTGACCAGTTGCTCTTGATGAGCAAATATAGTCTTTGCTTTCTTGCATAGTGTCACTGGTTGCCAAACCAGTCTCTTTACATACCGATCCACCACTGGTGCTCCTTAGATCTTTAGACCTTAGATTGAGATGACAAAACATCTCTTTTCTCTTTCCTCTTTTGCCAATCAATGACAATACTTAATTGTCATGTACCGGTAGCAGGCTTACTAGTTACCATCTCTTAATGCCAACAATCTCCCCCTTTGGCATTGATGGCAAAACCTTAATGGGCAGTCATATCACCTGTCCTATGTGCTTGTATCTCTGTGTTACTGCTACTGCCACTGCCGGTCATCTACCAGTTTATTGCCAGACGCTCCCCCTTTTGACAATAATGCCAAAGGCTAGTCAAAAGGACTACCTTAATGAAATTTGCTCCCCCTTTGAGCAGCAGTCCTTTTCACCAGTCCATAAAAGATGAGGTGAAACCCTCTGTTGAAGCATAATGAACTGATGATCACCTTTGCTAGTTTACTAATGATCAGGAAGGGGTATCACCCCTAGTTTACCTCTGAGATACTCAAAAGTACTCTTCGGTAGTGGCTTAGTGAAGATATCAGCAACCTGTTCTTTTGTGGGAACATACTCCAATCTTACCTCTTTGTCTTGTACCAACTCTCTCAAGTAATAATATTTGATGGCAATGTGCTTTGTCTTGGAGTGCATGACAAGGTTTTTGGATATGTTGATTGCACTGGTGCTATCACAGTAAATTGCAATCAGTTCATGTATCTATTCTTGGATTCCTTCCAATAGTTGTTTGATCCAGATCACCTGTGTGCAATTGATTGCAGCAGCAACGTATTCAGCTTCTACAGTAGACTGTGAAATGCAATTATGTTTCTTACTTGTCCAAGACACAATCCTTCTACCGAGAAAGAATGCACCACCACTTGTGCTCTTTCTATCATCAATATTTCCAGCCCAGTCTGCGTCAGTGTAAACCTTTACTTGGAAGCCTCCCTTGTAAGGAAACCACAAGCCATACTCCTCAGTACCCTCTAGGTATCTAAAAATTCTCTTCACTGCTATCAGATGTGTCTCTTTGGGGTTTGCAGAGAATCTTGCAACTATGCCAACGACATGTGCACTTTGCTTAGTGACCAGTTGCTCTTGACGAGCAGATATAGTCTTTTCTTTCTTGCATAGTGTCAACAGTTGCCAAAACAATCTCTTTACATACCGATCCACCACTGGTGCTCCTTAGATCTTTAGACCTTAGATCGAGATGACAAAACATCTCTTTTCTCTTTCCTCTTTTGCCAATCAATAACAATACTTAATTGCCATGTACCGGTAGCAGGCTTACCGGTTACCATCTCTTAATGCCAACAATTATTTGGTATGTCTTTAATATGCCATTTCTATTCCTTCATTCCACGAATGGTATAAAAGATAAAACTTCCTTCAAACGGCTAATGTCGCATTAAGAGTCCAATACAAATGCGTATGTGCATAAGTTGTTGAGTCCCCACAAGAAAGGCATGTCACGCGGTCTTCAATCCACAACTACTTTGATGTTGATGGTGAAATTGAATCTACATCAATGGACTACCGATGTCGCTCTGGTGCAGAATAACATTATGATGAATCGATAAGATTCATATGGAACACAGACATCCCATTTCCGTCGACTACTTCAATCTGGTAATTTTTTATGTACCAAGTTCTAGTGATTTTTTGTATGCCGTAATAGTCAGTCTGTATAATATTACGGCAACTGGATTGATTGATTTGGGTCTTAATATTGTTTGTTATCCAGCCAAACCAATCTCTTTCCATACTGATCAATCCAACCATAGCTACAATAACACCAACATGTTTTGAGATGACCTATCTCAAATTATGTTATGTTGACTTGATGTTTACGATGGCATGGCATGGTATAAGAAAGTGATGATTCTATTTGATGCTAGTGTGAATGAATGTGTGTAGTGAATGCGAATCTGACAAGGAAAGATATGTGTATTGATGAGTATGCGAATTTGTGCAAACGATAGCAGACTGTAATATCATTCCTGTGTTGCTAGTTGTTGGTGACAATGACTTCAGTGGTGGATTCTTTTTCATTACTCTTATTCTCGCAGTGAGCCTTTTTGTATCGGTAGTGAACCTAATTCTTTCAGGGTAGTTAGCCCAACCAGCAATGAGCCTTACCTGCAGAGAGAAAACCGGCAGTGAGCCTTTGTAAAAATCACCTTAATCAGTATTTATATTCATGTGAATTAGCTTCTCCGTGGTTTTTCCCATCTTGGGTTTCCATGAAAATTCTAGTGTTCATGGTGTATGGTGATTTTGTGCTTTCATGTTCATATTTGTTATAAGTTTCAAATTGCTTTAAATTTGCTCCAGATTTAATAAGGTTAAGAAATTTGTTTTATTATAATTGATTCACCCACCCCCTCAGTTATTCGGCCTATTCATCAAGAAGTTCTAGGAAGGCTTTAAAAGGACGATTGTGAAAACTCATTTGATCTTGTGATGTTCCCTTTTTGAAAGAGAATTTAATAAAAAATATAAAAATAAATAAATAAATTAGAAAAGGCAAAATTGTAAAAAACTATGTTCCCTTTCTAAAATAGAATTTACTATTAAATTATGATTAAAATATAAAAAGAATAAAGTAAAATCTAAATTAAAATATGAATAAAATATAAATTAAAATATAATAAAAATATAAAAGTATTACAAATAAATGTAATGTCCCCGTTTTTCAGACTATTGGATTAGCTTGGTTTGGCGACCGTCGCAAGCTAATCAGGCGATCAGAGGGGGTCAATTGGCGGAGCCAGTGTTGGGATTCCATTCTGGAGGTTCAGATTATCAGGTCTGCTTTTCGTTCGGGTCAATTTGGTCAACTTCCTATTTTTGGTAAGTGGTATTTTGGGTATGGCCAGGATTAGCAGGGCATCTGCACGGAGTGTCAGATGTTTTGAGATCGAGTTTCAAGGGATCTCCAATTTGAGAGACTTACTATTTATAGTAAGTCTATTTTTAGCAGTTGGCTATTTCTGGGCAGTTGGCTATTTCTAGCAGGGCAGTTGAAGTTTGAGGCTCTGGTGTCAGAAACGGATTTGTTGCAGTCAGTGGTTTACAGTGGATTTATTTTAAAGTTATCGTTATTAAATTAAATTATTTTAATTTAATAACTTAATGACTTTATAACTTAATGTTATAAAATGAAGTTGTCATTAAAAAGCCTTTTAAGTGAAAAAAGTGAAATTGAAGCTTTTTCCAAAAAAGCTATATATTCAATTCGCAAAAGCACTTTCAATTATTCATTGTTCATTTTGATAAAAATTATGAAGTCTTTTGTTGAGAGCTTTCAACAAGGGTTTGACGACTTATTCCTCTCTGCTACACTTCGAATCATTTTGGTAGTGGTGAATTGTGCATTCGATTCTACTGGAGAATTTCAGTTGATTCATGGCTGCGAATTGATGCTGATGTATATCAATTTGACCTGCGAATTTAATCCTGAAGGTGGCGTGTTGTTTCTGGGAAGCCACGATTTTTCTTTGTGTTGTGTGTGGCCAGCATTCAGCCACATGAGTTTTTCCTTGGGTTGTGTGAAGTCTTTCCAGCTGCGACTTCATCATTATGGTGGCTGCATGTTCTTTGTTGGGGCTGCGTGTGATACCTCAAGCCCTACGTTAATGATTTAAGGGGCTGCATTAGAATTTTAAGGAGCTGCGTTCATAATTTTGGTGACTTGCGTTTCATTCCTGGCAACCGCTTTCCATCCTGAAGATGTACATAATTCATCCTAAGGTGCAATTTGCCTATATAATTAATTGGCTGATGTTAAATATAAGCAAATAGTTAAGTATGAATGTTTCAGTGTATTGTAGAAGTTAGAATAAGTTGATATTTAATTTATTTAATTCCTGGAAGTTTATGTGGAATTCATATTTTGTCAAAACAATAAACAAAGTGTTAGCAAATTTGGGAATTTATAATAATAATAGCAAGGAGCCAGGCAGGCTCTTTACATAAAATCAATATTAAATTATTTTAGAATTACATTCTAAAATCTAATTAAAATATAAAAGAATTAAATTAAAATATAATTATGTTTAATGAATGGTCAAAAGGCACAAAATGAAAAGAGGCGGCTCCCTCAAACATGAGATATAAAAGGGAGAACAGAATTTCATTTGGAAGGGAGAAATGAAAAAGGGGTATATACATCAAGAGAGAAGCATATAAAGAAAAATTAATTAATTAATGGCAAAGCATATGTCTCTTCCCAATAAGATGCAACCATTCAATAACAAGGATATTTAATAAGGATTGAAATCATTCCCAAAGGCATGAAATATAAGAAGAATATATATTTGAATACTCTTCATGGGAAGAATAAGAATGGAACAAGAGATTATAATATTATACTAAATATATTTATAGTAAATATATATATATATTATATATATATATATATATATATATATATATATATATATATTATGGAGGTGGTTAATAATATATATTAAGAGATATATATATATAATTAGTAAATATATATACATATCATAATTAGAATTCTATATATATGTACCTATATGTTAATAACAATAAAATTATATATATTATGTTTTATACATGTGTATATATAGTTATAATATATGAGAGATAATCAAATATGCTAATATGAGATTATGAGCAAAGAGATACATGTAATAAATTATAAATATCTAGATCCGATACTCGGATTATAGATAATAGGAATCTGACTCCTATCTCTTACTAAGGCTTCATAATATAGGGAGTTTGTGGAAAGGAAAGGCAGAGTAATTTCGATCACATGACGAGTAGTTCCCAAGATGGGGTTAAGCATTGAGGGAGCCCACTTGTGGACTGTTTCACGCACCCTTGGCACATTAAGTCTTCCATCTCATGATGTTGTTAGTAAAAAGGGAAGAAGGGATTCATGCAATTTATATGAGATCATTCAAATATAAAAATAAATAAATAAATTACAAGAGACAAAATTGTAAAATAGTATGTTCCCTTTCTAAAATAGAATTTACTAATAAGTTATGATTAAAATATATAAAATCTAAATTAAAATAAATTAAAAATATAAAAGAATTACAAATAAAATCTATATTAAATTATAAAAGAATTAGAATCTAAAATATAATTAAAATATAATTAAGTTTAATGAATGGTCAAAAGGCACGGAATGAAAAGAGGCGACTCCCTCAAACATGAGATATGAAAGGGAGAATAGAATAGAATTTGGAAGGGAGAAAAGAAAAAAGGGTATATACATCAAGAGAGAGAAGCATATAAAGAAAAATTAATTAATTATTGGCAAAGCATATGTCTATTCCCAATAAGATGCAACCATTCAATAACAAGGATATTAAATAAGGATTGAAATCATTCCCAAAGGCATGAAATATGAGAAGAATATATATTTGAATACTCTTCATGGGAAGAATAAGATTGCAACAAGATATTATAATATTATACTAAATATATTTATAGTAAATATATATATATATTATGGAGATGGTTAATAATATATATTAAGAGATATATATATATTTATAAAATATATATACATATAATAATATGTATTGTATATATGTACTTATATGTTAATAACAATAAAATTTTATATATTATGTTTTATACATGTGTATATATAGTTATAATATATGAGAGATAATCAAATATGCTAATATGAGATTATGAGAAAAGAGATATATGTAATAAATAATAAATATCTAAATCTGCTACTCGGATTATAGATGATACGAATCTAGCTCCTATCTCTTACTAAGGCTTCATAAGATAGGGAGTTTGTGGAAGGGAAAGGCAAAGTAATTTCAATCACATGACGAGTAGTTCCCAAGATGGGGTTAAGCCTTGAGCGAGCCCGCTTGTGGACTGATTCATGCACCCTTGGCACAATAAGTCTTCCATCTCATGATGTTGTTAGTAAGAAGAGAAGAAGGGATTCATGCAATCTATATGAGGAGATCATTCAAATGACAAATCTAGACTACGCCAATCTTGGATGTTTAGTGAATTACTTCTTGTTGGTTTGCGTTTATAAATAAATGGTGGTTAAACATGGAGTAATATGCAAATACAATTGGATCCCTACTTCAAAATTCCTAACTTGTAAAATTTTATGGATTCTAGGTCAAGTGATAGTAAGGGGACATTATAATTGGTATCAGAGCATGATCCTGCCATCCTGCAAAGTAAAAAGGATAAAACAAGGAATCATTCTAGTCAATGAAAAGGTATCTAAGTATACATGCACATATACTTGAAATAATATATAAACAACAAATTATAAATATTATAAATAGATTATAAATAAATTACCTTAATTATGGTGTATGCGTCTTACCTTGTAAGCAATGAGGAGGAATGGAAGAAGTTAGTGCATTGCAGATTACCGGTTCTCCCAAGTTATGTAGGGCACCCCAAGGAATGGAATTGTCGTAGTGGGACATTCCTGCCTCTTATGGACCAAGAGGTGAGTTGTCATAGTGGGACGTTGCGCGCTCTTGGGCTTTGTTGGGTTGAGCAATTTACAGGCGCCCTCTCGATGCTTTCCTACAAAACTAAACCATGATTGGTAATGAAATACCCATTTATCATTCTTGTTTTTCGGAAGAAATCTAACAATGTGTATATTGTGTGTATACTTCATGTATGCTCTATGTCTTGTGCATTTATGAGCATACTTTGTGTATGCTTCATGTCTTCATGCATTTGTGTATACTTTGTGTATGCTCTATGTCTTCATGCATTAATGTGTATACTTTGTGTATGCTTCATCTCTTCATGCATATATTTCAAAGTTACAAATGTATGTCCCATGTGTGGTCCTATTTCTGATTGATCTAGAACAATATGAATAACTAAGGAGGAACCAAAAGATATGAATGTGATGCATGCTGTTAAATTTGATCAGATTTATATGATGGTATTTTTTAATTTATTTATTGTTATGCAAATTAGAATAAAAAATCAATAATGATCAAACCCTACACAATTCGATGATCATGAAGGATCGCTTCTTTCAATCCACAAAGATATATTTAACAATATCGATCTGTTGTGAATTAATATCGATAAGTTGTGAATCAATATTGATCTGCTATTGCTCTATATCGATGAGACAAGTTAATCGAGTGTTGTGTACTAATATTGCCCTACACTTAATGATTTTTGTACATTTGCAAAGTATGGGAACAGCCTCATATATATATGAGTGCAAAGAGTCATGTCTCACGTAGAGACATGGCTCTACATGAAACTACATGCTTCACGTAGAGACATGTCTCTACATGAGACATGTCTTTCTATTAACAAATGTCGTTCGATGACTAACAAGTCTTCAATGATATCTTTAACAATTACATGATCGATATATTTGTTGTCGTATTCACAATTTTATATCGATATAAATTATCGATACACTCAGCAATAATATGATTATTAATCATTGCAATATAATCGATCATGTATATATATTTAATAATATGACTATTATTAAATATATATACATAATAGGTGATTATTAAGTCACTAATTATTAATCATGGACAGTAGAGATTAATTATGATAACCATAATCATAGCAGAAATCAGATCAGTATACTATAAAGGATAGAGATCAAATGTTCAAGGTCGATAGGCCACTTATACATTTGATTACATCGGTTAGAGTAATCCGACCAAAGCTACATATCTCTAACACTACCTCTTAGCTAGGGAGGAGTATTTCTATCCATAACGTAAACACAATAGATCCATTTATCGTGAGAGAGAAAGATATCACCTCACCGTGATATCAGGAGTAATAGCATGTCCACGAATATCAAGTCACATAATATTCATCATAACTCACAATGTACTATCCATCATTATGGTATGTGCACAAACATCAAGTCACATGATACCTACCATAAGGATATATATGTTCATGGCATATCCACGGATATTAAGTCACATAATATCCACCATGAATATCTCAATAATATCATTCATCATGGCTTATCCATAGATATCAAGCCTCGTGATATCCACCATTCAGTTGATATTACTTAAGAGATAAAGTGATTACTGTAAGATCGTCAGCTTACAATAATAACCAATAATACAAGTACTCATCATTGAAAGATCATCACCTCTCAACGATGTTCACAAAGGCCCATGAAGTCATGGAGTCACACGCATGACAATAAAAGAGTTTAAACATTAAACATCTTTAGAGTATATTAAAACAACAAATTAATATTGCTAAGACTCGGTCTTAGATAAGGTTACATTTTCTACCATACCAGCCTTACCTCGAACGTATTCAACATTTCTCTTGGAGAGAAGCTTGGTGAGAATGTCTGTCATTTGTTCACTTGTACTAACATATATTAACTGGATAACATTTCTCTCCACCATGTCTCTACCATAATGGTAGGGAATTTCTATATCCTTTGATCTGTCATGGAACACAGGATTCACTGAAAATTTTATGTAACTTTGGTTGTCACAGTGAATGATAGTAGGATGCAAGGATTGTCCAAACAATCCTACAAGAAGTTTCCTTAACCATACAGCTTCTCGACCTCCCATTGATGATGCAATGTACTCGGCTTCTGTGGAACTTTGTGCAACTAAGGATTGCTTCCTACTAAACCAGGAGATCATAGTTGATCCTAAGCTGAAACAACACCCTGATATGCATTTCTGATCCACTACACTTCCAGCCCAATCTGAATCAGTATATCCATGCAAATTCGGATCTACATTATTATATTTAAGATTGTATCCAATTGTGCCACGCAGGTACCTTAGAATGTGTTTTGCTACAACTAGATGTAACTGTCTTGGTTCACACATGAACTGACTAAGTGTATTTATTGCATAGCAAATATTCTTAGTTGCAGGGTCCGCACCCTGGAGGCTCGAACCGGGTCCGGGTGCGCACCGGATCCGGATCCGGATCCGCGTGCGGGTCTGAGCTGGGTCCGGACAGGGTCCGGAATTGGCCCTGTGGGTCCGGTCGGGTCCGTGGTGTCACGGACCCGACCGGACCCACAGGGCCAATTCCGGACCCTGTCCGGACCCAGCTCGGATCCGGGCATACCACGCAAGGACCCAGCTCGAACCCGGACGGACCCGCGGAGCTATGGGTCTTTGGTGGGGTCAAAACTTTAAAAAATAACATTTTTTTATTGTTTTTTCAATTGGGAACCCTAATCCATCCCTTATACTTGCTTCCAAACCCCATTTGCACTCACTTTGCTCTTTCATTTTGTTGTTGTGTTTTGCTCTCCCATTTTGCAAGCTTGAAGAGAGGTGAAGAGTTTCAGCTGTGGAGTGCTAGATAGGATCCACAAAAGAGATTTAACTCATTCAAGTGTTTAAGGTATGCATTTGAGATTGATTTTGTAGAAGTTTCAAGTAAGCATTTGGATTGTTTTTAAATTTTTTTTCCAAACTTTCATGTTTTTGTAGAAGTTTGAAGTATGTTTTTTTTCCATTTTATTATAGATTGCATCTATCAAAATCAGCAATGAGTAGTCAAGGCTCAAGGGCTTAGGGGTCTCAAACCTTCAAAATTGATAAACAATCTCCTTTGTGGAAATACACTAGTAGAGTTGCTCAATGTCCTGGAGGTGGGGGGTTTGTTTGGACATGTAATTTTTGCAACACACAATATAGGAGCTCCTACTATCGAGTAAAACTTCATTTTTTAGGCCCTTTAGGTAAGGGGATCAATATGTGTGTGGGAAAAGACAAGAAGGGGTTACCACCTAGACAAATAGCTGCACTAAGGAAAGAACAAGCAGATGCAGACAAACTATGTGCAAAAGGGAAACAAGGTGGCAATACCGGGATACAACAAACAACATCACCACCCACTCAAACAACCTCTAGACATCCCTTCCTGCCTATGCCTTCTTCAGAAGATGAAGATGTGAATCAACCAGAAATCACCCCCTGCAAGAGAGGCCCATTAGACAAGGCATTTCAAAATGAGTTAAGGGATATTGCTGATGAAAAAATGGGACGTTGCCTCTTTGAGAATGGTCTTTCATTCAACTTAGTGAGATCACCCTATTGGAGGGAGATGGTTCAAGCAGTTAATGCAGCACCTTCCAGATACCAATGCCCTGGATATGAAAAGTTGCGCACCACCTTATTGAATAATGAGAGGAGAAATGTAGATAACCGATTAAAACCAATAAGAGATTCCTGGGTTCAAACGAGTGTATCTATTGTTTCTGATGGCTGGAAAGATTGCAAAAATCGTCCTCTAATTAATGTAATTGTTGTATCCCCAAGGGTGCAATGTTTTTGAAGGCAGTTGACTGTGGAGGGGAAAAAAAAGATGCAGAGTTTATTGCTCAAATTCTCATTGATGGCATAGAGTTAGTGGGTAGTGACAATGTTGTCCAAGTAATTACGGACAATGCAAAAAATTGCAGGGCTGCTGGTCTTTTGATAGAGGCTAGATATGATCACATCTTCTGGACACCATGCACCGTCCACTCCCTCAATCTCATTCTGAAAGCAATTGGCACCCAAATAGAATGGGTGAAAAAAATATATGATGAGGCTGAGGAGATTCAAATGTTTGTGACAAATCACCATATGTCACAAGCAATTTTCAGAAGTTTCTCACACTTGGAATTATTGAAGGTAAATTTAAACTTTAATTTATTTAGTTTCATTTATCATTTAGAGTTCTATTTCATGTTTTCCATATTTTAAATGTGTTATTAACTCACTATTGACATGTGTTTAGGTGGCTGAAACCCGATTTGCATCCCACATAATCGTGCTTCGACGACTTGTGAGGGTCAAGGAAGCATTGTGTCAAATGGTTATTAGCAACCAATGGAGTATTTGGAAGCAATCCAATACAGAGAGGGCTCAAAAGGTGAAGGCTACAATACTCGATGATGATTATTGGGCTCTTGTGGATTATTTATTGGAATTCACCGAACCTGTCATGTCTATGCTTCAGTTTGCTAACACCGATGAGCCTTGCTTGGGGGCTGTCTATGATGGCATGGACACCATGCTGGAGAAAATGAATGGTAAGTTACAACTTACAAGTTTATAAACATTAAATTTACATAAGTTCATAATTTAGTAATTTTAAATTTACATAAAGATAACTTACATGAACACCATTTGATATCCCAGGTCATACAAAGGAAAGAGAATGATCCTGATGACATCTTCTACAAAAAGATTGAATCAATTGTGCACCATCGGTGGAACAAGATGACTACATCCTTGCACCTACTTGCATATGCCCTATCTCCTAGATATTATAGCTCAGAAGTACTTTCTATTCCAGGGAGAGTGGCACCATTTAGAGATGCTGAGGTATCCAATGGGTGTAAGAAGGCCTTGGGTAAAATGTTTTGTGATCCAGAATTGGGGGCACATGTTAGAAGTGAATTTGGGTCATTCGTCTCAGGACAAGAGCTTGATGACATTGCTGAAGAAGACAGGGGTAGAATAAATGCAATCAAATGGTGGTACCTCCATGGGCAAGAATTCAAATACCTCCAACCCCTTGCAATTAAAATATTGTCACAAGTAAGTTTTTAATATTTCAGATTTCTTTTTCTTTTTTTGGGCCACTAACACTCTTGAATTTATTATTTTAATTTATCTTGTATTTATAGTTTAAACTTTATACTATTTGTTATTGTAGGTTGCAAGCTCTTCTGCTGCTGAGCGGAATTGGAGTACTTACTCCTTTATCCACTCTGTAAAGCGTAACCGGTTGGCGGCAAAAAAAGCAGAGGACTTGGTTTACGTACACAACAATTTGCGTCTTTTGTCACGGAAAGATCCGAGATACAAGAAAGGCCCAGAGATGCTACGGGATGTAGCACCCGAGTCTGCTGGCTTGGAGATGACCATTCAGGATCTTGCTCGAGCCACATTGCTTGATGTGGATGATGAAAATGTAGATGACATGGTACCCAGTAGTGCTAGTGGAACCGATTTGGGCTCTACTGATGGTGTTGATCTTACACTCGCAGCCGCTGAAGACCCCGTTGATACTGATTATTTTAATAATCCATTTGATGATTGATGAACAATGAACATTGAACTATATTTCTGATTTCATGTTTCAAACTTTAGTCTTTATTGAACTATAGTATGCTACCTACATTTTCGTTTTATGGCAATGTGAATGGATGATCAAGTATTTAATTTGTTTATGAGTATGACATATGTTTATGAGCATTGATCAATGAATGAGGCTAGATTCATAGTATGAAGCATTGAAATGATTTAGAAATTCTGAAATTATGTATATTTCTCTTATTTTCTTGTATATATATATATATATATATATATATACACGTATCCCCCACGAACCCAAAATAGGGGAAAAAAAAAAATCCACGAATCTACGAACCGGGTTCTCGTACCCGAATCCGTCCCCGAACCCGAATCGGTAACTTAGCAAATATTAGGTCTAGTGTTGACCAAGTACATCAAGGACCCAATAATCTGCCGATAGAGAGTAGGATCTGCCAAGTCTGAGTTTGTTCCAGTTTCTTTTAACTTTTGTAAGTTTGTTTCCATGGGAGTAGCCATGGGTTTACAATCCATCATTCCAAACCTTTTCAGAATGCCAATAGTGTACTTTCCTTGATTTAGAGTGATCCCATCAGCCTGCTGCCATACTTCTAACCCAAGGAAATAGTGTAAAGGGCAACTCGGATGCAAAATCTTGTTTACATTTAGTAATGTGATGATCTCCTGCAATCAATAAGTCATCAACAAAAAGAATGAGAATCAAAATTTCACCATTAATTACCTTGAAGTATAGATTCGAATCTCCATCATTCTTGGAAAACCCAAGCCTAAGAGGTAATGACCTATCCTCTCATACAAGGCGCGAAGAGCCTGTTTAAGACCATATAGTGCCTTCTTCAATTTGCAAACATGAGAATCATTTCCATGTATTACAAATCCTTCATATTGTCATTCAGAAAAGCAGTCTTTACATCCATTTGGTAAATCTTCCATCCTTTTGATGCAACAATAGAAATCACAGTCCTGCCAGAGGTATATCGAGCAACTAGAGCGAATGTTTCCTCGTAATCAATCCCCTCCTTTTGAGAAAATCCTCTAGCAACAAATCTAGCTTTATATTTTTCAATACTGTCATCTCCAGCATGTTTGATTTTGAAGAGCCATCTAGATGAAACCACTGATTTATCCTTTGGTCTAGGAACAATGTCCCAAACATTATTCTTAAGAATGGATTGGTATTCTTCTATCATAGTATCTTTCCAAACGTGGAGTTTGAAGGCTTCCTCAACGCTGGAAGGTTCTAACTTAATGATTTCACTCATTAAGGCAACATAGCTGGAGAATCTATGAGGTCTTTTGCTTTCCTTAAAAGTTCCTTTAGGTGCTGCAAAACTTTCAGCCTCTTCAATCATTTTCCTTGCCCATAGAGGTCTTTTCCAGTTCACATTAATGTCTCTAGGCCCATCAGTAGGATCCATAGGCTCATTTGGATTAGCTTCTTCCATAAGTTCATGGGTCTCCCTCTGAATCTCAGAAGCATGATCCTCTTCCATATTTTGAGGAGACTCTTGATCTTCAATGTCCATCTCATGAATGTCTTTAAATCTTTTGAATGCAACATTTTCTTCAAAGATTACATCCCTGCTTAGCTCAATTAATTTTTGTCCAAGAATATAAATCCTATAAGCTTTAGATGTTTCACTGTAGCCTACAAATATTCCCTTTTTTTTGGGTATGTGAATGTAAACAGTAGAACCAGAGATTCTCAAGTGGCCTATATCAGGTTTTATCCCTGTAAATGCTTCTTCAGGAGTGTTGTTATCCAAAAGGGAGTGAGAACATTTGTTTTGAATATAGACAGCAGTACTAGAGGCTTCAGCCCAAAAGGAGGTATGAAGGTTTTTGTCATGCATCATAGCTTTGGCTGATTCTACAAATGTCCAATTTTTCCTTTCTTCTACCCCATTTTGTTGAGGGTTATAAGGAATACTAAACTCTTTCTTAATCTGAGCATTATTACAAAAAGTTTTGAAGTTATCAGAGATATATTCTCCTCCATTATCTAATCTTAAGGTTTTGATTCTTTTCCCAAACATATTTTCTACTATAGCTTTGAATTCCTTAAACCTCATAAAGACTTCATCAGACTCATCACAATTCAAAAAATATATCCAAGTTTTCCTAGAATAATCATCTACAAAAATAACATAGTACAAGAATCCTCTTAAAGACGCTACTGTCATAGGTCCACAAAAATCCGAGTGAATAAGTTTCAATACATGTATAGATCTACTTTCACTATTATGGAAGGTGTCTTTAGTGTTCTTCCCCAAGGCACATCATTTGCAAGTTCCTTCATGTTCTTGTTTAAGTTTAGGTAAACCTGTCACCATTTTCTCTATTGAAGGTAAAGCACGAAAATGGAGATGCCTAATCTTCTATGCCGAATCTCACATGTATTTGAAGATTCATGAAATAAGGTTTGAGAAGGAGAAGTGCAAAGTTTATATAAACATCCATGTCAAACTCCTATGGTGTGAGCTTTCTTGATAGTTGAATTCTTGGGCCATGCTAGAACTTTACCATCCATGAAGGCAATTCGGTATCCTTTGTCTTCAAAAGCTGATATGGAGACCAAGTTTCACTTGATGCCTGCTACAAATAATACACCTATTAATTGAAGGGAAATGCCTTATTTTAAGTGTATAGTACAAGTTATGATTCCTTTAACAAGATAGTTAGAATCATCTCCAATAGTAACTTCCTCATCTAAATTTTCCACCAGGCTATCTAGGTGTTCTCTAAATCCTGTGATGTGACATGATGCCCCACTATCAATTACCCAAGTGTTAAGGCTGGTTGACACATGACTTGATAGGGCTAAATAAAATACAAGTCTTTCTGACTCCTTTTCCAAGCCTGCCTTACTAATTTCAGCAATGAAGGCTTGAGGTTTAGGCCTGTCCGGACACTTCATGGCATAGTGACCATATTTGTCACATCTAAAACATTGTACTTTAGACATGTCCCTCCTTTTCTTGAATAAGCATTTTCCATTTGAATCTGTCTTTCTTCCTTTTGAAGTTTCCTCATTTACCCTTCTTGTGAGAGTGAGAATTTAGAACTTGTATATCTTCATTTGCGGAGTTTTGACCAATCCTTCTTGTGACTAGCCTTGACTCTTCTTGAATGCAATCAGTTTTTAAACAATCAAACTTAGGAAGTTTATATCAGGCACTTATCCCTTGAATGAATGCTTTCCAAGATGTTGGGAGTCCATTAAGAGCCAACATGTTTTACTCCTTGGTGTCAATTGTATGACCAATGGCGGATAGTTGATCTCTTAATTCTGTTATCTTCATGAAGTAAGATGTGACGGATTCTCCTTCGTTCAATTTCACATGGTGGAGTTGTTGATTTAGTGCAAGAGCCCTACTTGTGTTATTTATTTCATACATGCTCTCTAAAGTTGTGAACATGTGATAGGATGTATCCAATTTGAAGATAATTGGAACTATGTGATCTTTCACGGCATCCACCAACATCTTCACGGCTTTATTGTTGTTTTTCGTCCATAGAAGTTTCTCATTATCTTCATTAGGTACAGGTATTCCCTTCTCCACGAATGTATCTAAATCATGTTCTCTTAGGGCAAGCATGATCTTGAATTTCCAAGATACAAAATTTAAAGCCCCTTCAAGTCGCTCCTGAAATCTAACACCATTCACCATTTTGCTGAATATAAGGATTTCTAGAAAAATTAATGGCAATTAGATGATCTCTGCTTATAAATCTGATCAGATCTTCCTTAAGCTAGCTCTGACAACATGTTAAATTTGATCAGATTTATATGATGGTATTTTTTAATTTATTTACTATTATGCAAATGAGAATATATAATCAATAATGATCAAACCCTACATAGTTCGATGATCTCGAAGGATCGCTGCTTTCAATCCACAAAGATATATTTAACAAAATCGCTTTGTTGTGAATTAATATCGATATGTTGTGAATCAATATCGATCTATTGTTGCTCTATATTGACGAGACAAGTTAATCGAATGTTGTATATGAAATGACCCTAACCAGCCATTTACTAATTTTAACCAATAAATCTTAAGCAGATTTGAAATAAACAATAACATGCAAATAACCAGCAGATTTATTTATATAACCAGGAAATACATTCTCATGAAACAACTCATAAATCTGGTTTTGTATTATACATCAGCAATACAATAACCACGAAATACAATATCCAATTTGAAATACAGCAAAGAACAGTAAGACTGGATGAAAGGAACCTAGTAAAACAATGGCGAACTCTAAAGTGAATCCGCAACGGGATGAATCGGGTTTCCATCCAATCCACCAAGAAATGTTGAAGGTTTCCGTCCTCAGATTTCTGATTCGATAGCTGAAGCTTCTCGAATTCTCAAGGAGAAATAATATTCATAAACTGAAGCATGCTGAAATGAGACTCTCAACCTCCTCTTATGGCTGCAGCTGTGACTCTTCAATTTCTTCACTATGACTCTTCATATTCCCATTTCGTCTCTTTATAATTTCACTTTAAGTCATTTTTTTAAAATAAATGACCGTTGAGTTATAAAGTAAAATAATAAACAAGTGAGGAAAACTTCCAGCATTAAAACGGAGGCCCAAACGAGCTCGGATACTGACGTGTGATAGCTCGCCGGAAAACCCTCGGTGAGACGCTCCGAGTCCACTGCTGAAAAGCCAAGAAATCTAAACCTTACTGACTTACTATAAATAGTAAGTACCCCGGAAACCTGCAGAAACTGCTCTAATTGGCCTGGAACTGAAAACACCAAGGTCAAATATCTCCTGGAGCACTGCCACGCCACGGTTAGCCCTCCGGACCAAGGTGAAAAGGCTAACAACACGGCACCATATAATGTACCCCAAAAAGGGGACATTACAATATACTTATATTGCTCTGCACTTAATGATTTTTGTACATTTGCAAAGTATGGGAACAGCCTCAAATATATATGAGTGCAAAGAGTCGTGTCTCACGTAGAGACATGGCTCTACGTGAAACTACATGTTTGAGACATGTCTTTCTATTAACAAATGTCATTCGATGAATAACAAGTCTTCAACAATATCATTAACAATTACATTATCGATATATCTGCTGACATACTCATAATATTATATCGATATAAATTATCAATACACTCAGCAATAATATGATTATTTATCATTGCAATATAATCAATCATTTATATATATTTAATAATATGACTATTATTAAATATATATATATATACATGATCGGTGATTATTAAGTCACCAATTATTAATCATGCACAGTAGAGATTAATTATGATAACCATAATCATAGCAGATAATCAGATCAGTATACTATAAAGGATAGACATCAAATGTCCAAGGCCAATAGGCCACTCATACATTTGATTGCATCGGCTACAATAATCTGACTGAAGCTACATATCTCTAACACATGCTATCATACAAAAGTTGATTGAGTGAATTCAATAGGCACCATAATGATATAATTCAAGATCAATTTTTGGGAGGATGAGAGAAAACTTGTTTTAAGTTAAGTGCAAAATTCTATCATCAAATCATAAGGATGTATTATTTAAGTAATCGGCTTACTGGTGCAAGTGTGAACAGCATATATCAGAGACGGCATCTGAGGGATTGCACAGTTCAGATTGTATATCAGAGACAGCATCCATTGATGTGGAAACATTCATTGATAACCAGACACAGTACTAATCGCTTCTAAGCGATTACTTTCCACTGCATAAAATCATCGATATATCAGATATTACAGCATTGCTATAAGGAATAAATATCAATTGCATACATCCATTGTATATCAGAAATAGAAAAATCAATCTATCAAACACTATAATTGTCATATACAATATATTGTAAGCATCACAATAGTATATCAGACATTAACAATTATCAGATAACTCTCATTGTGCATATATTTTCCATTGAATATATCAGAGATCACTTGGATATTCATTTATCTTCCACTACTTGCTTAATTCATAGTCATTTGACATAGTAAGAAGGGAAGATCGGAGTAATAGTCCAAGCATTCCTTCGTAGCTAAAAAGGGGACATTAAAATTGGTATCGGAGCCTAGATTCCCATCCATTCTATAAGTTGATGAGCAAGAAAGAACTTAAAAAATAATTCCACAAAAGATCTACAAAGTTCTAAAGACAAACAAAGCATGGGTGAAAGAGACTTTAACAGAAAAATGGACCAATTCCTTACAAAACAAAGAGATTCCCCCAAAAAATTAGTACAACAGTTGGACATGCTAACACACATGGTGATTAATATATCTAGCAACAATAACGGAGGAAAAAGCAGAGAAGATGGACAATCAGAAGTGGGAGACCAAAAAGTAAAAATACCACCACAAGCTCAAGACCAGTAATACCCACTTTTACCTCTCGAAGTGAGCAATCAGAGGAAGCAGATCCAACTCTCGTTGACTTAAAAGATGAATTCAGGCAAGATTGGATTCATAATGGATTTCAGACCAATATGTTCTTGAAAGAGAAAATGGAACTAAGGATGATACATCTACCCTGTAGAGGATACAAGGATGGATATTCAGAACTTAGAAAAAAGGTAGGCAAGTTGATTGTTCCATATTTTGATGGAACAAACAAGACTGCAGCAAGAGGATCGGTGCAAAAACTAGACACTTACTTCAAATTAAACCCAATGATGGAAGAGGAAGCTATAAAATACGTTGCCCTCCACTTGGACAAAGTGACCCATGAATGGTGGTATCATTGTATTACCACTATGCGGTGTTCCAAAATCACGTCCTACATAGAATTCACGGAAAGGTTCATAGAACAGTTGGTAATAAAGATCCAGAGTTATATTTTAAAGAACTAACCAAATTCAACCAAAGTGGATCAATTAAAGAGTATATTATGGAGTTTCAAAGAGTTTTTGTCTTAGTTACCGACATATCCGAAATACATTTGGTTGTTCTTTTCATGGATGATTCGATAGACACATTAAAAGGATGGGTTAGTGGTACAAGAGCACCCATGAGTCAAGAAAACTCATTGATGCTTTTATGTTTTGTTTTGGGTTCCAATTTGTAATAAGGTCCTAAGGACCATTTAGGGAACATTCTGCAATGTTTTGGAATCATTTTGTAAGGCCTAAAGGCCATATTGCCATTGTATTGTCATTTAGGGACCTGACTGGTCAAAGTAGGTCAAGGCTATTCAAACACCTCAAATGTGTGGAAGTAAGGTGGAAATGGTCTTTTCCACGTTGGTAAGTCATATTTGGCTTGTTTGTAATAAGGTGGAGGTCAAATGAGTCACTTGGTGTGTAAAATGCAAAAATTACAAAAGTTGCTTAATTGTGAATTTGTAAACCCAACGGCTAGTTGGGATCAATTGAGGAGGTTGAAACATGTCTATCTATGCCTCCTTGGGTCGAGGCATCTGATGTTGATGAAGATTTGATTGCCAATAATAAAAGACTGCTCTGTTTTCCACGTTTTTCTACAATATCTTGCTATGGTACGGATCTGTACTAGTTTGAAACCCTAACAAACCTAGGGTTTTGACTTAATGGCGATAAAGACCTGACTTCCCACAGTCCAAAAATTCTGATATCTGGGGAATGTTAGGTCCACTAATGTATTTTAAGACTTCAAAGGTTTCAGAGTGGTCCCAAGTAGTAGCTAGAAATGGCAACCAGTTTTAGATCTGGCATCCCAATGTGACAGACCTAGGAAGTGTAGGAGATGAATGCAAATTGAGTTGCAAAGTTCAATTTAAGGGGTTTAGGCACTGGAAAAGGATGGAATTGGTATGTCAGAGGCAATACAGAACTTCTCCAGGTGGTGGTTGTGTTGGGTATACCCTCTAATTGGTAGCTGCTTTGTATTTGGAGACCTATTTGCCCTTTTAGGTCCATGTGATCAGTAATTGTTGACCCTTTCTGCCCAAAGGAACCCATATTGATTTTGAGGTATGTTTTGAAGGTCCCAAAAGGGTATCCAAAAAGGTGGTTTATTTGGGTTTTTGGTCAAAGGTGTGGGAGTTAGAGCCAAAATACTTGGTTGATACGGCTACGAGGGATTAGGTCTGTTGGTGAAGCATGTACTATAAAAGAGGTAGTTGGATTTTGCTCAGTGGTTGAATTGTTGTTGTTTTGGTCCTCTAGAGAGAAAAAACACAACTGTTTGTGTCAACACAACCCCTTTGGTGTTGATGTGCCTAAACCCTATTGTGATAAGGTCTTGGGTGAGAGTTGTCTTGAAGGACAAACTTGGTAGGGTGATGAGTTGATCTTGCGATCAGGTGATGATGAATTATAGGAGTCTTTGAGTTTCTCAAACTCCATTGGAAAACACATTTTGTTCCCTAATGAACCCAAAACTTGTTGAAGTCAAGAAGGTCATGACGAAGCTTAAGGCCTTGTGTTGAAGGTATAAGTCATTAAATGCCCTTGTGTGAGTAGGGTTGGTTGAACATTGTGAAAAGTTTGAATTGAGTGTTTCTACCTTGCCAATAAGCCTCTACATCATATTGGTATCAAAGCCTAAAGGTCTAGGCTTGTGTAGAGAAGAAGTTGTGAGTGATTGAAGAGTTGTCCAAAATGCCTCCAACGGGTGTGTCTGCAGCAATGACCAGAAGAGTGAACACCTTAGAGGAAGAGATGGCTGCAATGAAGGCCAAGGAGAGGCAAAGAGGAAGAAATGAAGTAGAAGACAGTGAAACAGAGGAAGAAGAAGAAAGGGAGGAAGGAGAACCCCAAGAACAAAAGGAAGAGATGCCTCCTGAAGATAGAAGGTTTATAAATGCCTTGAAGACAGTAAACAAAGAATCTATTGATGCCAAAATAGATCTGCCTATGTACAGTGGGAAGATGGATGTCGAGGAAGTTGTAGAGTGGATAGATGCCTTAAACAATTATTTTGAGTACAAAGAGGTGCCTGATAACAAGAAAGTGAAGTTTGCAAAAACTAAGTTGAAGGGGGCTGCCCTAACCTGGTGGAACTATACTCAAGGTGAAAGAGTGGAGGCAGGAAAGAGAATGATCACTTCTTGGGACAGAATGGTGACAAAAATCAAGTCCCAATTTATGCCTACAGATTATGAGGTATAGGTCTATACAAGATTACAGAATTTGAAACAAAGGGATCTAGATGTGGCTTTGTATACAAAAGAATTTCATAAGTTGAGTCGTAGATGAAGACATTGTGAAGATGAAAAAGAGAAAGTTGCTAGATACTTGAATGGGCTAAAGTTTAGCATTCACAATGAAATACGTTTGATGACACCTAGAACGGTGGATGAGTGTTTTGAGAGTAGAGGAGAAACTAAAGAGGAAAGGTGAACAACATAATAGAGGTAGAGGAGGAAGAGGCTTCAGGGGTAGAGGCAATTTTGCAGGGAGAAGTTAGTCTCAAAGAACCCAAGGTGAGTCTAGCCACAATGAGCAAAGTGGGGACTCAAGTTCTAGAGGAGGTTTTGGGGGAGGAGACCCAATGGCAGAGGGAGATTTGGTGGACCAGGCAGAGGTCCAAGTGTCTTCACAGGAAGATGTTACAATTGTAACCAAGTAGGACACACTGCAAGCAAGTGCCCTGAGAAACAAGGCTCAAGCTATCATGGAGAAGAGAAGAGGAATCAATTGGTTCAAGAAGACGACAACCAAAGTGTCAATGCCCCAATCAAATCTGCAGACCCAGAGTATGGAGAATGTTTGATGATGAGGAGAACACTTTTGAAGGTACCAAGAGTGCAAGAGCCACCTCAAAGGAAGTCACTGTTTAGGACCACCTGCAGATCAAATGCAAAGGTATGTAAAGTTATTGTAGATTCTAGTTCAACAAATAACTTGGTTTCAGTAGAGATGGTAGAAAAGTTAAAATTGAGAAGGTTACCCCATCCTAACCCTTACTAGGTGTCTTGGTTGAGTAAGGGGTAGCAAGTGTTAGTCAATGAGCAGTCATGGGTGGAATTTCAAATAGGGGAATATAAAGATAGGATCCTTTGTGATGTGATCCCCATGGATGCATGTCACATACTGTTGGGGAGTCCATGGCAATAAGATTTGCAAGCCCAGCATGATTGGAAAAAGAACACCTATTTCATAACCAAAAATGGTGAAACTTATAGTATGAGCCCTTTACCAAATGATGGTATAGATAAACATGTATGTCCTAGTGTCATGTTAGTGGGTGAGGAGGAGTTTTTGGAGACTTTGAAGGAAGAGGGCAGTCAGTGTTTTGCCTTGGTCTTGAAACCAAAAGAGGAGTCAGACTTGTCAACTAGTAAGGAGAAGGATGTTCCCAAGGAGGTGTAGAACTTGTTAGAAAGATATAAGGGCATAGTAGTGGAGGAAATGCCTAACTCTTTACCCCTTGTTAGAGACATAAGTCACCATATTGATCTCATACCAGGAGCTACCCTCCCTAATAAAGCAGCATATAAGATGATCCCTTCACAAGATGATGAGATTGCAAGGCAAGTGCAGGATTTGTTGGATAAATGTTTGGTGAGGAAAAGCCTAAGTCCATGTGCAGTACCCTTTGTTCTAGCACCAAAGAAGGATGGTAAATGGAGATTGTGCACAGACTCAAGAGTAATTAATCGATTAACTATAAGGTATAGGTTCCCATTGCCAAAAATAGAGGACCTAATGGATTGTTTAGGTGGGGCAACTTATTTCTCAAAATTAGACCTTAAAAGTGGTTATCACCAAATAAGAATCAAAGAGGGGGATGAGTGGAAAACTGCCTTCAAAACAAATGATGACCTATATGAATGATTGGTTATACCCTTGGGGCTATCTAATGCCCCAAGCACATTTATGTGCCTCATGAATGAGGTCTTGAAGCCTTCTATAGGTAGATTTTTTGTAGTTTATTTAGATGACATATTGGTTTTTACCAGGTCAAAGGAAGAGCACTTGGAACACCTAGACATGGTGTTGAAAAGATTGCATGAAGAAATGTTAATTTTTAATTTGGAGAAGTGTGACTTTATGAACGAAGAACAAAAGGCAGCTTGAAGATGGATCCATCCAAGGTTGAGGCCATCCTTCATTAGCCAACTCGAAGGTCAGTTGGTGATGTTAGGAGTTTTCATGGATTGGCCAATTTCTATAGGAAGTTCATTAAAAAATTTAGCAATATTTGTGCACCTATGATAGATACCATTAAAGGGGTTAGCAAATGCAAGTTTTCATTGACTGATGTTGCAGATAAAGGGTTTGAATATCTGAAACAAACAGTAGCCCAACAACCTATATTAGTTCAGCCTGATTTTAACAAAGTATTCACTATTGAGTGCGATGCCAGTAACCAAGCAATAGCAGCAGTTTTGAGCCAGGAAAGTAGGCCAGTGGCATTTTACAGCGAAAAGCTCAATCAAGCCAAGAGGAAGTATTCCTCATATGATCTTGAATTGTATGCAATGGTGCAGGCTTGAAAGAAATGGAGGCACTATTTATTGCCAAGGGAATTCGTCGCCTACACTGACAATCATGCCTTAAGTTTTTTGAATAGCCAAAACAAGCTGAACCACAAACACAACAAGTGAGTGGAGCAATTGCAGGCCTACACCTTCTCTATCAAACACAAGAAGGGTCAGACTAACAAGGTAGCAGATGCTTTAAGTAGAAGAGCACTAGTGATGCAGGAAGTACAGTTGTAAAGTATTGGAGTTGATTCCCTCAAGGATATGTATGGGGATGATGCAGATTTCCTAGACATCTATGAGGTTTGTAGTAAGTTCTCTGATTCATGTCACGACGATTACATTGAATACATGTTGCAGAATGGGTTGTTGTTTAAGGGTAGTCAGCTTTGTGTTTCTAAATGTTCAATGAGGGATAATATAGTAAAAGAGAAACATAGTAGAAGTTTGGGGGGGCATTTTGTAATGTCCCCAATTTAGCAGGTACCTGGGCTTGCTATTGTCAGTTCATCAATGCGGTCCCTGTGAGCTGACGTTTTGATTAGGGGATCTCTGAGTTTGACTTACTATTTTTAGTAAGCCAGTTATACCCGGTTTCTATTTCGGGAAAAGCAGCTAGGCGTTAATGTTGGTCTTCATCCTTCATTGGAGTTCTTCCAGGAATTGTCACTTTCTTGATATTTGATGAGATAAAGCTTGGTACATTTAAATATTTTACTTTAAGTGTTCTATTTTGAAAGTGTATCCTTGACGATTGTTTTCACTTAAGTGAAAAGTGTAAGTGTGAAGCTGAATGGTGGTGTGAAGAGGAAGATTGCATTAATTGTTTAAAAAGCCCAGCCTTGCATTTTTCATCATCATGTTATTATTATTGAAATTTGTGAAATTCTGAGAACTATCGAACTTTGTGCAAACAAGGGTTTGAAGAGCTTGAGGAAACGTTTTTTCTCCAAGTATGTGCATTGTGAAATGGACAACAAGTGCCATTGAATAGTGCAGAGAATGTCAGCGGTCCAATGAATTACGGCCTGCAGATTCCAATCCTGGGCCATACGTTTTAATAATTGTGTCATACGATAGTGATGCCAGCCATTAGCAGACCAGGTGTAAGTGGTTGGAGTTTGTTAATACACAGCAAGGAGTTCATACAATGATAAAGGTTAGGCGTCAAGGGTTTCTCCATTAGCAGACGCATTGACATTTGTTGCCAGCGCCTCTCATAGCAGCAGACGCATTATTGAATACTCACGTGAAGGCTTCAGCAAGGGTTTCGATAATATTTCCTTTGCAAACAGGTGCCAATAAATACATTACCATTTATATTGAATGAATAGTATGAAGTGCATCAATTGTTTTAATGCTATGGCGTGAATTTGATAAATTGATTTATGTGAGTTAAGAATTAAATTATTTATGAAGCAAGAGAATTTCATTATTTGATAAGATTGGGAAATCTGAATTGTTAGTTTTACCGGAAATTCATCATTGCAAATTTAAGAGCTACAAGGGCTCTTTACAGTGGTATCAGAGCACTGATCCTGCCAGCCTGAAGTTTTGGGCCCAGTTATGGCAAATAGATTAGTACTAGGTGTTCATTATACCCGCAGGGGTAGAGCTTCGCCACCTCCGGAAGGTAATGAACAGGGTCCACAGGGTGATCAAACAGGTAACAGGAATAGAGACAATGTGGGAACTGACATGGACAGGGAAGTAAGAGATACTTTCCGGAATCTCGCAGACGGTCAACATCATGTTGCAATTGTTTTGCAACAACTTTCTGACACCTTGCAGCGCATGAATGTACTAGGAAACCATGACAGGGGCACTAGAGATGCATCTGTTAGTTCACATAGATCCAAAATTGTGGATAGGTAGGTGACCAGAGATGATCCTACAGGCACCCATGATAGGCCATTACATCCCATGTTTCTGAGACCTGAAGAGGATGCAGTTAGTGTTGATTCTGAGCCAGCTCCTTTTGTGGATGACATGGTTGCTCATTATGCTAAATGGGATGCATTACCTGAACCCCTTAAGAGGAACTTGAACTTTGACAGGTTCTTAACCCAAAAATGAGAGCATCACAGAGGCAGGCACAGTCTAGATGCAAGACAGAGGACTAACCAATTTGAACTTAAGCAAGCAACCAGTAAACTCATGATGACTCATTTTGATGGTAGTGGAAAGGTGACAGCCAGGGCCTGGATTCATAAGTTGGACACTTATCTTGCTTTACGTCCTATGTCTGAAGAGGACGTTGTTTGATTTGTTGTTCTACACTTAAACGGAGCTGCTCATGATTGGTGGTATCATGGTCTCGTGTCATTGCAGCATGATCAGGTGAGAACCTATCAGGAGTTTGTGCATAATCTGGGTGAGAGATTTGACAGGAAAGATCCGGAATCATATTTTCGTGATTTGGCTCAACTCAAACAGACTGGTAATTTGGAGACTTTCATTAGTGAGTTTCAAAGGGTCTCAGTGATGGTTTATGATATTTCAGAGAGAAGACGGGTGATGTAGTTCACAGAAGGATTAGTAGAACCTCTCAGAAGATGGGTTAAATCTTTTGATCCCCCTTCTTTGCAGGCAGCTATGAAGAAGGCTCGGGACTTAGAGTTTTCCGCTCCACGCACTCGTTTTCCTTCCAAGCCATCTAGTTCTACACAGGACAATAATTCTGCCCCAAAGAAAGAGGATGGATCAAATTCTAAGCATCCTATGACGGGACCACTTGATCAAGAAACCCTTAATGATTTGAGAAGGAAAAGGTTATGTTTTTATTGCAGGGGTCCCTATGATGAGAAACACGAGTGTCCTTTGAGGCCTAAGGGGAGAAACAGACTTATGGAATGGTTTTATGATGATGAGCATATGACTGATTTTTCAGAACAGCAGGTTGACATGGAAGAAGGAATGACTACAGAGAGGAAAGATGGTGAAGATTCTAAGCTTAAGGTGCTTTATCTTTCTAGCATGCAGAAGGAAGGGTCTTTCAAATTACGTGGGCTCTTGGCGGGACAACATGTCATTGCATTATTGGATACAGGGGCAACACATAATTTTATTGATTCGGGGTTAGTGTCCAGGAGAGGGTTGCTAACTGAAGAGTTTGAGGGAATTAGTGTCAAGGTTGCTGATGGTTACACTCTTAAGTGTGACCAAATGATTTCGAATCTGCCCCTCAGGTTAAACAATTATGACTTCAAATCTGATTTTTATGTGGTTGATATGGGTGGGACAGAACTAGTTTTAGGCATGAGTTGGTTGCATTCTATTGAGGCGTTTTATCTCAGCCTTAAGAACATGGAAATGAGTTTCGAAGTGGATGGGAAGAAACATATTTTGAAAGCCATCAAGGAAGAGAATTTGAAGACTATTTCTTTCAGACGTATGCAACGACTTATCAATCATGATGCAGTGGATTGGGCAGCAGAGTGCAGGATGTCACTCACGTCTGCAGAGGCTGAGAAGACAATCTATCAGCCTGATATACAGGAACTTCGGGTTAAACACTCCAAAGTGTTCAGTGATTTACCACATGGCAGACCACCTAACAGAGGCATAGAGCATATTATCGAGCTAGAAGAGGGTACTAAACCTGTTATGATCACTCCCTACCGGCATCCCAAGCAGCTGAAAGATGAGATCAAGAAGACTATTGAGGAGCTGCTCTCTATGGGTCACATCAGGCCGAGTAAGTCCCCTTTTGCTTCATCGGTGGTTTTGGTGAAGAAGAAGGATGGCACTATGAGGATGTGTATTGATTATAGGATGATGAATCGGAAAACCATCAAGAACAAGTATCCTATTCCTCACATTAATGAGTTGATTGATGAATTGCACGGAGCGGCTTTCTTTTCGAAGATAGATTTGAGATTTGGATACCATCAGATTCGGGTCCAAGAGGAGGACATAGAGAAGACAGCCTTCCGATGTCATTATGGTCACTTTGAGTTTTTGGTCATGCCTTTTGGGTTGACCAACGCTCCGACAACATTCCAGTCCACCATGAATAGGGTCTTCCACAGGCAGTTGAGGAAGTTTGTATTGGTTTTTTTTTATGATATCTTGGTTTATAGCAGGACGTGGGAGGAGCACCTGATGCATTTGGACATTGTGTTGGGTATCTTGGTTGAGGCTTTCTTATTTGCTAAGGAGTCTAAGTGTGCATTGGGTATGTCTGAGTTACTGTACCTGGGACATATTATTAGCACAGAGGGAGTTCGTATGGATCCGGATAAGGTTCGCGCTATTATGGATTGGCCAGTTCCAGAGAGTTTGACTCAACTTAGCGGGTTTATTTGTCTGTGTGCCTTCTACCGCAAATTTGTTGCAGGTTTTTCCCGTCATGCCGCTCCCCTTACTGACTTGACTCGTAAGGGTGCTTTCCAGTGGACTACTCAAGCACAGGAGTGTTTTGAGAAGTTCAAATTGATTATGACTTCGTGTCCGGTGTTGGCTATGCCTGACTTCTCTAGACCTTTTGATTTGCACTGTGATGCGTCTGGTGAGGGCATTGGTGTCGTTCTTTCACAGGATCGTCATCCTATTGTGTATGAGAGCAGGAAGCTCAGAGGTCCTAAGAAGTCTTTCAGTGTTTATGATAAGGAGATGTTAGCCATCATGCATGCTTTGGCTAAATTCAGACAATACCTAGTTGGCAACAAATTTTGCATTAAGACTGATCATGATAGTTTGAAATATTTCCTGGGGCAGCGTGATCTGAATGAGCGGCAACAGAAATGGGTCAGCAAGCTTCAGTCTTATGATTTTGATATCACCTATATCAAGGGGACACAGAACGTTGTTGCTAATGCTCTATCTAGGAGACCACACTTGTGTGCCTTGACAGAGGTTACTGAGGACTGGAAACATTTGATAGTCGCAGATTATGCGAACGATCAGTGGGCCGTTGACTTTCCAGACGGGACTATTCAGGATGACAAGTATGCTCTTGCAAATGAGTTGATCATTTACAAGGGAAGGGTTTGGTTGGTGACTGGTTCGAGTGTTATACAATTGGTGCTGAGGGCTTTCCATGATTCTCCTATAGCTGGACATCCGGGTTTCTATAAAACTTACAGGCAGGTGTGTGAACGTTTCACATGGAGGGGACTCAAGCATGATGTTCAGCATTATGTTAGAGAATGTTATGTTTGTCAGCAAAACAAGCAGGAACATACATATCCAGCAGGATTATTGCAGCCACTACCTATCCCTAATCAGAAATGGGAATGCATTTCCATGAATTTTATTGTGGGCCTGCCTAAGGTCCAAGGTAGAGATTGTATTTATGTAGTAGTGGATCGTTTGACCAAATTTGCTCACTTTTTTCCCATTACTACTACCTTCTCAGCGGTACAGGTGGCAGAGTTGTTCTTCAGGGAGATTTTTCGGTTATATGGGTTACCGTGGAGCATTATGAGTGACCGGGATAGTCGTTTCATGAGTCACTTTTGGCAGGAGTTGTTCAGGTTGTGTGGTACATAACTGACTCCTAGCACTAGCTATCACCCGCAGACGGACAGACAGACTGAGATAGTAAATAAATGGGTGGAGGGTTATCTTCGTAACTATGTTTCCACTCAGCAGAGGGCTTGGGTGAAGTGGGTTTATTTATGTGAGTATTGTTATAATTCGACTCATCATATGTCCATCTGTATGACTCCGTTTCGAGCTTTGTATGGATATGATCCTCCCAGTTTCTTTGATTTAATGCTCAGTGATAGCAGAGTACCTAATGCAGGTGACTTGTTACAGGACAATCAGGATGTTTTAGGCACTTTGCGGGATAATAAACAACGAGTACAGAATCAGCAGAAACAATATGCTGATCAGAGGAGAGTGGCCCGCTCTTTTGAGGTTGGGGACATGGTGTATTTGATGTTGCAGCCGTATAGGCAGTCTTCCATTTGGAGGAGCGGAGCGGAAAAGCTTAAACCCCAATACTATTGTCCCTTTTGTGTGGTTCGGCGAGTTGGGGAGGTTGCATATGAGCTGGATTTGCCATCTGATAGTAAGGTGCACAATGTTTTTCATGTGTCTCGTCTGAAGAAAGCTTTGGGCAAACATGTTATTCCTTCATCTATTTTACCATCTTTGGATGATGAGGGGAAGCTAGAGTTGGTTCCTAAGGTCATTTTGGATACCAGGGAGAGACATTTGCGCAGACGGGTTATTCGTGAGATTTTGGTTAAATGGCTTGGTCTACCAGTTGAGGATGCTACTTGGGAGTCAAATGAGATTTTACAGCATCCTGGCTTGCGATTGCTTGACAAGCAATCTTGGGGAGAGAGGACTGTAATGTCCCCAATTTAGCAGGTACTTGGGCTTGCTACTGTCAGTTCATCAATGCGGTCCCTGTGAGCTGACATTTTGATTAGGGGATCTCTGAGTTTGACTTACTATTTTTAGTAAGTCAGTTATACTCGATTTCTATTTCAGGAAAAGCAGCTGGGCGTTGATGTTGATCTTCATCCTTCGTTGGAGTTCTTCCAGGAATTGTCAATTGTCACTTTCTTCATATTTGATGAGATAAAGCTTGGTACATTTAAATATTTTACTTTAAGTGTTCTATTTTGAAAGTGTATCCTTGACGATTGTTTTCACTTAAGTGAAAAGTGTAAGTGTGAAGCTGAATGGTGGTGTGAAGAGGAAGATTGCATTAATTGTTTAAAAAGCCCAGCCTTGCGTTTTTCATCATGTTATTATTATTGAAATTTGTGAAATTCTGAGAACTATCGAACTTTGTGCAAACAAGGGTTTGAAGAGCTTGAGGAAACGTTTTTTCTCCAAGTATGTGCATTGTGAAATGGACAACAAGTGCCATTGAATAGTGCAGAGAATGCCAGCGGTCCAATGAATTACAGCCTGCAGATTCCAATCCTGGGCCATACGTTTTAATAACTGTGTCGTACGATAGTGATGCCAGCCATTAGCAGACCAGGTGTAAGTGGCTGGAGTTTGTTAATACACAGCAGGGAGTTCATACAATGATAAAGGTTAGGCATCAAGGGTTTCTCCATTAGCAGACGCATTGACATTTGTTGCCAGCGGCTCTCATAGCAGCAGACGCATTATTGAATGCTCACATGAAGGCTTCAGCAGGGATTTCGATAATATTTCCTTTGCAAACAGGTGCCAATAAATACATTACCATTTATATTGAATGAATAGTATGAAGTGCATCAATTGTTTTAATGCTATGGCGTGAATTTGATAAATTGATTTATGTGAGTTAAGAATTAAATTATTTATGAAGCAAGAGAATTTCGTTATTTGATAAGATTGGGAAATCTGAATTGTTAGTTTTACCGGTAATTCATCATTGCAAATTTAAGAGTTACAAGGGCTCTTTACAGAATTCATCATTGCAAATTTAAGAGCTACAAGGGCTCTTTACACATTTTGGATTAGACAAGACCCTAGATAAAGTCAAGAGGTTCTATTATTGGCCCAAGATGCAGGTTGATGTTACGAAGTTTGTGGAAGGGTGTACTGTTTGGCAGAGAGCAAAAGGGTCTACATAAAATGCAGGATTGTATCACCCTCTTCCAATTCCTAGTAGGCCATGTGAAAGTGTCAGTATGGACTTTGTATTAGGATTGCCAAGGACTAAAGGAGGTTTTGACAGTATTTTTGTAATTGTAGACAGACTCAGCAAAATGGCACATTTCCTCCCATGTAAGTGCACTAATGATGCCTCACATATAGAAGGATTGTTCTTTAAAGAGGTTGTAAGGATTCATAGATTACCTCTCAATATTGTATCTGATAGAGACTCCAAATTTGAGGGACATTTCTGGAAAACCCTATGGAAAAAGTTAGGGACCAATCTTTCATTTAGCTCTGCATATCACCCCCAAACCGATGGCCAAACAGAGGTTGTCAATAGATCTTTGGGTAATCTTCTGAGATGTTTAACAAAGGAACATGGACAAGCATGGGATGTGATCATACCTCAGGTGGAGTATGGTTATAATGACTCCACAAATAGGAGTACAAGGAAAAGTCCATTTGAGATAGTGTACAGTCTGCATCCTAGAGGAGTTCTTGAACTCAAAGAATTACAAGGTGTAGATAGGAGAAGTGCACAAGCAGAAGATTTTGCTATAGTAATGAGGGATGTACACCAATAGGTGGGGGATGTTAATTTTGAACCAAAATATAAATAATGATGCAAACAAAGACTAAGAACACAAAAACTATCAGAGAATACAAAACATATCCTAGGAAAACCCTCCACTTGAAGGTGAAAAACCCAGCCCACAAAAACTCGATCCTTTATAGAATGCTAAAAACAAATACACAGATGACAATCTTCTGATTGTTGATACTCAACACTCCATCACTCAAACTTGAACAAAAACATCCAAATATCTCACAGATACTGACATCAAATGAACATATGACTTATGAGACTATTGCATTCCGATCATGTACAGCATAATATTAAAGAAAACAAAAGAGCACTTGACACAAATAATAGACAACTACATAAATCTTCAGCATGCTCGCATGACAGTGTCGTTAAGTCTCAGAGGATTTTCCACTAATGATTATCTTTGTTCAAACTTCAGATAGCAATAACCGAACCTCACAAATAAAAACTGAAGTAGTACCCGATCAATCAAGACAAAAAAGCTTATACTCTGCTAAAGCTTGTGCGGTATAGAGTCACCGGAAGTTGAAAGGACATAAGGCAGTAAAACAAGGAGACTAGCGTTAAAAAGTAAACGCAAACATAAAGGCATAAGCCGTTGCGATACCATGAGCCACCTCACAATGCCAGACATCATGCGTACAGTGCCAAATCATCCACAGTGCTGAGCCATCCATTTCCAGTGGTGGTAATAATATGAAAGCCATAGGAATAATATAAGATAGAATATGTTGAAAAGGAAACATCTTAACCACGATAAGGAAGCCAACCGCTAGACCAAAAAACGGAAGCCAAGTCGGGTCTCTAAGCTCGACGGTACAATAACTGACGAAGGCCAAAACACTTTGATAGAATATGAAGTTGCTCTTGAATAGAACAATGAATATCAAAAACATCTTTGCAGAGGGGAAGCAGCTCCCGTGAGTGCAACACAGAGAAACAAGAGTATAGAACACCATCAGAGGTATGAATAATATTTATCGTTGCTACCAGAACTTCAATACTCCCTTTTAGCAAGAGAGAAATTATTCATATGTCTTGCCATCTCTTAACATGACAAGCATAAGAAGTTGCATCAAAAAAAAAAGTAACAAAATCTCATCACAGATTTTCTCAACATAATATTGTCACCACAACATGATATTCACCATGGCTACTCCCAGAGGGTGAAAGAATAGAAAACTAAGTCATGGAGTCTCACACATGACTTCCACCATGGCTACTCCCAGAGGGTGGAACGAGGGCTTTCACCTCAAACTTCTCTCATAGAGAAGAATGCATTAACAAGGGCTTGCACCTCAAACTTCTCTCACAAAGAAGAATGCATTAATCAACATGAATAAGGATCACAGAAGATGAGACTCTCTCAGCAAGAGTATCATTCTCCACAATACCAAGCTTATCTCTAAAGTAACAAAACTTCACTCTAGGAAGTGGCTTGGTGAGAATGTCTGTTGTCTGCTCCTCTGTGCAAATGTACTTAAGCTCAACTGTTTTCCCTTGAACCATATCTCTTAAGTAATGATACTTGATTTCCACATGCTTGGTTCTATCATGTAAAACAGGATTAACCGAAAGCTTCACACAGCTTTGGTTATCACAAAGAATTGTAGTCGGTTACAAAGGCTGCCCAAACAGTCCTACAAGAAGTTTACGAAACCATATTGCTTCTCTTGCAGTCACAAAAGCTGCAACATATTCGGCTTCAACTGTACTCTGAGCAACCAACAACATGACTGTTTCCTGTTGCACCAAGAAATCATAGCTGAACCTAGGTTGAAACAACAACCTGAAGTGCTCCTCTGTCAAGCACACATCATGCTCAATCTGAATCCGAATAACCCTGCAAGTTCAGCTCTTCACAAAAAGAATATTTCAAACCATATCCCACTGTACCATGCATATATCTTAGGATATGTTTGGCTGCAATAAGATGAATCTGTCTAGGTTCACACATGAACTGACTAAGAGTGTTAACAGCATAACATATATCAAGCCTAGTATTAACCAAATACATTAAAGAACCAATTAATTGCATGTACATAGTGGGATCAACTAAATCTGAATTGGCTGCAACCTCGTGTAACTTTTTCGGATTTGATTCCATAGGAGTTGCCATGGACTTACAGTCTAACATACCAAACCTATTCAAAATATCAATGGCATATTTCCCTTGACTCAAGATAATCTCATTTGGTCTTTGCCATACTTCAAGTCCAAGGAAGTAGTGCATAAGACCAAGTCTTTCATCTCCAATTCAGAAGCTAACTCCTTACAATTAATAATGAGATCATCTTCACCCGTGAGAAACAAATCATCAACATAAAGTACTAAGATTAAGACTTTATCATCATTTACCTTGAAATATAAATTTGGATCAGAATCATTCTTTAGAAAGCCCAAACTCAAAAGATAATGATCAATTCTCTCATACCATGCACATGGAGCTTGTTTGAGGCCATACAAGGCCTTTTTCAATCTACACACATGTGATTCCTTCTCATGAATCACAAAACCCTCTGGCTGCTCAATGAAAACTTCTTCAATTACCCCATTCAAGAATGTCGTCTTCACATCCATTTGATAAAGTTTTCATCCCTTAACTGTTGCAACAACTATGATAGTCCTGATAGAAGTGTAACGTGCTACAGGTGCAAAGGTCTCTTCATAATCTATACCTTCTTGAGAGAACCCCCTAGCTACAAATCTGGCTTTATATTTTTCTACACTCCCATCAGCTGCATGGTTAATTTTGAACAGCCACTTAGAAGAGACAACAAATTTACCTTTGGGCCTAGGAACAATGTCCCAAACATCATTCTTGATTATGGATTGATACTCCTCCATCATTGCATCCTTCCATACTTGCTGATTTGAAGCCTCCTCAAAACTTGAAGGCTCAGATGTTATAGCATGACTCATCAAAGCAACATATCCTGCAAACTTATGAGGTCTTTTAATTTCCCTGAAGGTGCCACATGGGACTGTGTATTTTTCAGCCTCTTGCATAGTATGCCTGGCCCACAATGGTCTCTTCTTATCAAATGAAGTATTACTTGGACCAGCAGTAGTATCAACAGGATCTTCTACCTTTGTAGTCTGCATGCTTGCCACACAACTTTGATGAATCCCTCTCTGACAAACCTATTCTGCATGGGAAATCGCATCCATTCTTTTGTAACAATAACAGAAAGGAATCTAGTGAAAATATGGCAAAATGACATATAGTAGCTGTCAGGCCATAGTACATGTAGTCTGCTAACTGCTAAGTGTATCAATTCTTCAGGGAACAACTTGTAAACCAGATCACAAAGTCATTTGATCTTGTATATGTAATTTTTCAAAGATCACAACTATATTTTCTTCAATTTTGTCTTTAATTTGTAGCAATCGCAATTATGTCATATTAAAATTAATTTGATGATTTATTGCTCAAATCTCTCCCTGTTGTCTATTTATCAAATCAAATAATCAATATAAAAAACAAGGGACAACCCTGATAAAATTGCTAAATCTCAGGACATTTAGTGTTTCCATGAAAATATAATTAAGTTATTCACACAACTGTCTTCAGCAAACTTAAAATCGCATATCCTTATCAAAGTCCAAAATTTTATTCATGTTCAAGAGATTAATGACAAAGCAGGTGCTTGATATCTTGTTTGAATGCCACGTGTTTTCCACTTCCCTGAGTTAAAATAGCAGTTCCAAGGAAACCAATTTCCATGAGTAGTCACTAAGAAAAGGGAAGACATACAATTTTGTATGTAAATATTTAATATTTATTGGTCACTGCCTTTGCCAGAAAGCTAGATTATACATTGAGCAACACAGGAAACCATAAAGGATTACATTTTTGCCATACATGGGTCACATTTCAAAAAAGGAAACATGTAGAAAACAAGTAACATGTATGATGTGTAGTTAAGAGAAAAATAACATACCCAAGATTTAGAAGACCAGCTACAGTTCTAACACTGATGTCGAAATCCACCTTTGGTTGTACAATAAAATTTCCTTCTCGGATTGGCTGCTTTATGAGCAAATACGAAAAAAATGACATGTATATTATTTAGCCTATGACTTTCTAAGCTCTTTTTAAAATCAAACCAAGACACTATAGAAAGCCAAATTCTGTGACAACTCAAATCATATGCAGCTTCTACAAGTGAAAAAGGAAGAAAGTCGTAAATGAAGAATTAAATGATTTTAAGTTGCATACCTCTCGTATCAATAATGCAAACCTTCCTTCACACATTCTGACACGTATACAATCACTTTCTGTAAGTTGCCCATTTGAAGGTAAATTTGGTAAGCGTAAATAAATATCAGTAAAATTCTGGACCGTGCTGCTCATCTTTTCTTTGCCAAGAACCTTGATTATTTCTGCAGGTGGAACCTGGAAATAACCAAAATGTAAGTCAGGTATGCATGTTTTAGCTCAATCTAAAAACTGATTGTTGATGCATCTACCTGACATTGAAAACTTAAAGCACTATAATATCAGGCTGAAATTATCACTCATCTGAGCATGATATATTCCAAAATCTTTACAAGTCTATGTTGAGGTAGTGGTATTCCAATATTTTCCATCCTTTTTATAGTATAAAACTCTCTAGCATGAAACTTTTGTCTATACAGTAGCCACAAAATGTCACAGAGATATTCAATCAACTAGACATTAAAAAGGAGAATGTGTAGACTGTGCAAGACATTTGACAACAAACACTGAAGAAAATATGGGCAACAACCAAATTATGCAAATCTAATTTCCGTACTTTTTGAAAGCATAATTGTGATTTATCTTTATTTTTGAGAATTAGTTTGAAAATGTTCGTCCTCAATCAGTGCACCCAAATTTCCAGTGCTTGTCAAGCTAACAAGAAGAGGAAAATTCTCCTTCAGAAATACTACCCACATATGCTTTACTTCCACAATTGTAGCTTCTAGTAGATAGTTTTTGAAATGCATCAAAAGTCCAGTTTCCGCCTCCACACACAGACACGGACACACAATCACAGTTTGAAATGCCAATCTTCAATTTGAGAAGAAAAATAAATCAAATCTTGGTAATGGGCATGTAATAAACTATACTATTACAGCTGGGATACATAACATATTGCTCTACTTGAAAACAAGAGCATTACAAGTTTGTCACATCCCTCACATCACCTTACACAGTTGATGGCAGTGTAGAAAAACTAATAAACAAATATGATTCAACTGATTCAGAGAAGACAAAGAGTGTCATGTCCCCTTTCAAAATAGGATTTAATAATAAATAATAATAAAAAAGTAAATTAAATCAATGAAAAAAATAAATTATAATTTATTATTACAATTAACTTCTTATCAAAACAAAGGAATATTACATATTAATTGATATAATATAATATTATATCTTAATTAATATATATAATATAATATTATACTGTAATGAATCAATGTATATGGTAATATTATAATACAATATAATCTATTAATAAAATAATATAGTACACTATTAATAAAATAAATAATATAAATAAATAATAACAGATAAATAAATAATACAATAGAATTAATAAGTTTCTAAAGGAACTAGACTATAATTATACTATTATAAGTCTCTAAAGACATTATAATTTTGATATCCTTCCATTGCTCTGTTCATGATATTCTAATATTGATAGGTTCAATGTGTTGACGTAGTTGTCGTACTGAAATTCAGGAGTCTTCTAATCTCTTCAAGGATGTGGCTCAGAATACCCCTATGATCACTGAATATTGCCAAGAGTGCTTAGAAAAAGCAAGAGCAAACAGCAAGAGCAAAAACAGCAAATGAATGAAAAAGTCAAAAAAATGACCTTAAAACTTGACTGGGCGTCTTTTCCAGGCGGCGAGAGTCCTTCCTTCAGACTCGCAAGTCCCGATGGTTGACTCAGGCAAGTCCATTCAAAAGACTCCCGAGTCCAATGGGGGTGACTCGCCTGGACTCGACTCCTGAGTCCATGGCGAGTCAACTTGGCTCCCCATTGGACTCGCGAGTCCAGCCGACTCTGAGGTGAGTTGGCAGATTTTTCAAACTATGTTTTTTGGACTTATCCTTAATCCTAATGTGAAGGACATAGGAGTGATTTTTCTGATTTTGTATTGTCCAATGCTCAAAGTATTTCTGCACTTTGTGACAAGCACTTGTGATACCTTCGTCGCTAAAAAATCTCTCACCAAGAGCCACTTGTCATCAAAACTTATCACGTATTAACTGAAATCTCCAAATTTGAATTTCTTTTCACTTTTGGAAAAGAAAAATCAAGTTTGAAGTTTACTTTATAATTTAATAGCTCTAACTCTCTAACTTTGCTAACTTTGCCAGAATAGATTGCTTGATTATCTTCATTTGAGCTGAATTGGAGTACATAAACCTTTTACTCAGTAAAATGCAAATGATTGGCATCAGAAAAAGCAGATGAGAGTATTTTCATGTATTCCAACTTGCATCTTATTTCACACAAACAAGCTGAATACAAGGAAGGGGGCAATTAAGTTAGAGCTAAAGCCACCTGATTCAGATGCTGTTACTGTCCAACAATTTTCATTTTTTCAGTAGTCAAATAGCCAGCATAGTTTGTGTTAGTGCCCAATTGCACTCTTTATGGTTTTTCTAATGCACCTCCACCATTTAATGTTGATGATGATGCTCTGTATGAAGAGAAACGTGACGATGATGTATTGATTTTATTATTTTAATAATAAATAATGAATATCAATCATGACACTTGAGTTTGAAAATCAAAATCAAAGTGATATTTTATGGTTGTTTTGTTTATTCTATGCACATTATCTGGTAATCTGAACTTAATTTCTGTTTTTTGTGCAAACATGCCCAGAATTTACCCAACTTACAAAAGTACCCATACTATCAACTTAGACTAAAATACATCAGCGTTTCAGGAAATGCAAGGTTCATTTTTTATAGGATAAAATGTAGTCCATCCTGGTTCTACACTAACTTATCAACTTATACATTGTTTCTTAAAGTTTACATGTTGAAAATTTTGAAACAAACCCAGCATAAAGGATATTTAAAAGGTGGAACCTAAAGAAGAGATCTTCTTGACTTGAGGTTAAAAACATTGAAGGCCTTTGAAAACATCAATAAGTTTATTAGTCTAAGAGGTGTTGATTTACTCCTGCAGATTCTTCTGTACTTTGATTTGGTTTTACACAGTCCCTTTACAATAAAAACCACAGCTCCGCTTATAAGATAAACTAGACATATTTTTCTCCCTTATAAAGATAATTAAAGAAAAGGCCAACTCACTCTAAAGATTTCCATACAAAATAGAACCTATGTGAATATCCAGATATCCAAATTTCCTGATACGTACTTGCACAGAAACAACAGGTAAGATAAGCATAAACATATCAATCCATACACTTCCTAGAAAAAGAAAGATGTTGCAGAGACTATGTATAACACCTAAAAATTGTGTGCAGCCAGCTGTATGTTCATTTTGGTTTTTGTGTATCACATACAGAATACACAAACAGAAAGCATCTACAAATCAAAAAACATTAAAACAAACACAATAACATTTTACTATATTGAAATGAATTAAATAAAGTAAGGTTTAAATATGAATAAAGGGAGAAACCTGTAAAGACGCAAAAATGGAATATTGCATACAAACCTTTTTATTACTTTTTAAAACAAAAAGTGAGCTCTCTGGTGAATGTACCGGATCAAAATCATTGCGAATTTTTAGCTGTTAAAGAAGACAAGTATAAATAAAAATGTGAGAGAACTCAGTGAAATGTGAGTATAATGCTCCATGTACTATTACTAATAACCATATTAAAACAACTTAATTATGCATAGTGCATACTCTAAGATTATAACATGAGGCTATACTTTACATTATGAAACAAAACAATAATACACTAGGCTAAAAGTTCATTAGTCGGCAAGAAAATCATATTGAGATTTCAATAAAGAATATAATCTTTTATTAGCATTTCTTAAGCAATATTATATACTGACATGTGCATGCACAAGATGAGGCTCTATGTATTGTTGAAACATTGGAAAAACAGTTGTCATGATCTCATTCTGTGAAATGGGGCGGTAAATCCTGTTCATGTCTCTTTGTACTCTTGCAACAAGATGTGAATGAACTCCACCTATCTGAAAATAAAAGAAGAAAGAACATTACAAAAGCTCTCACAAGTCCTCAGGACTGAGCATATTCAGATCATAAAATTGAGAGGCAGATGGAATCAAGAAAAAGAAATGAATTCTTACAACAGCTATCCAGATGTCAAGATAAGTTCGAATGTCTGGATGTAAAGCATAAACACCTTCAAATATAACCTGTAGAAAAAGAAATTTTAGCAAGGCAAAATCTTCAACCAAATAGTGCAACCATTGAAAATAAACACGACAATCTACCCCTATTCTTCATAGCTTCAAACAGTGTAATTTCTTAACCTTTGTAATGTGTAGCCCCTTTTGTCTTAGTTTTTTGTGTTTTTCAAATGTATTTGCAATGGCTTTGGAATGACAAATAGAGTGCAGATAAAAGAAATACTTGCAGAAAACTTATAACTCAGAATTACAGAAAAATGCAGAAATCTCACCAAGCTCAAAAGTCCAGATTTTATTTCTGATTTGAATAAACAATATTCTCAAAACAATGTGCAAGCCAGATCATTAAAGGGCCCGTTTGGTAGCAGGAATTAGGAAATGTTGGATTTGATCAAATGCTGGAAATGGTCAAATCATGGATTTGATAATCCGGTTTTTCATTTCCGGATTATGTTTGGACCATTTGGTTCCACTTTTTGAAACTGGAATTGGAATTTGAGTATGATTTTTTTTTTAATTTTTTTGAATTGTTTTAATGTTTTTGAATTTAATAATTCATTTTTATTAATGGAATTGAATTTAAAATGGAATCGCAACCATTTTAGGCAGCCAAAGTTGGTGGCAGGCAACCAATCACTAATCACAACCAAAATTCGAAAAAAAAAATCGACAAAAAATTTGAAAAATAAATTCGAGAAAAAATTATAAAAAATAAAAAATCAATTTTTTTTTTAAAAAAATTTGATAAAAAAATTCAACAAAAATATTCGTCAAAAAAATTCGAAAAAAAATTTGAAAAAAAATTTGGCAAAAAATTTGAATTTTTTTTCAAAAAAATTCAAATAAATAACAAAGTTAAAAACCACCCAAACAAATAAAAAATAAATTAAATCCCTCCCCACACAACTAAAAAATTAAGTGTAGACATGAAAAATTTAAAAATTTGCTTTAAATGCTCATTTTGGACAAAATGAGCATTTACATCTTCCTATTCTATTTTCATATTGCACTCTCAAACTGAGGATTCGATGTAATCGGAAATAACAAATGCCAATTCCAGTCTAATTCCCGCTACCAAACGGAACTTAATAATAAATGATAATACATATGTATTCTCAACATACCCAGAAAATTTAGAAACTGGAGTGTCCAATATGGACGCCACTCTTCAAATACGTGAATAATAGCCACGCAGGGAAAAAGAATGGTGATAGCAGGTCCAAAAGCCTCCAAACCTCGCCCAGAAATGAAGAGTATAGCCAGTAAAGGAGGTACGGCCAGCATAAGAAAAGGTATGGGCAGCCAAATGAAGTGTAAACAGCAGCTATATCTCCAAATACCACTCCAATTGACCTCCCTTCAATCAGATATGCATTGTAAACTCCATCAACAACTGAAATGAAACTCCAATCAGCTCAACTGTGTTTCCTGAGTGAAAACACCATGAAATCCTCTAGATTGTGAGTTTCAACATGGTGAATGCTGCATGTAAGGGATTTCATCCTTACAAACCCTAGGAAGAACAATCTTCTCCATAACAAGAGCAATATCAAATATCCAAATCCAACATAACACAAATGAGCTTCCAATCTCTTTTTAATATTTCTCCTAGAAGGGATCGACCTCTTCAATTTGGCCTTTTAAAACATTTAACATTAAATAACCGTCTTAATAAAGTGTGCCCATGTCTCCGAAAAGCCTCCTTTTAAAATATTGGCACTTTAATAATAGCGCCCCAAGATAGTCTCACATTAAATAATAAAAGATTTAACATTGTAAAATACTAAGTTATCATTATTTTATTTAAAATCACCATAATAAATTAAATATCAAAAAATTAATATACACCGCTCCCACTGACATATCTAAAAATAATAACCCTACCAGCTGGCTCAGTCATTGCCCAAAACTGACTTATTAAAAATAGCAAGTATTGTAAAACTCATCTAAATTCACTCCAAAAAAGGGCATTATACTCATAATAAATATGGAGCTCAACTAACCCTTTGATACTGCCATCCTGCTAGACAAACTGTCTCCAATGTTCCCTAACCTAACACATTAGCCTACGGGAACCAACTGAATAACTAATTGTCTAGAAAACTGAACTGATTAGGAAGGGTACATTGCAAACTTGGAGTGAACGCAGAAAAGCATATGAAAAGTTCACAAAAAAATGTGCATATTGGAACTTGACAATTTGAAATGTAGACTGTACCATCATACAGACCATTTCTCCACACAAGATGAGAATAACAAGGAAAAAGACCATAAGGAGAGGAAAGATGAAGTAAGATAGCTTAATAAAGATATGTTCCCCCAATCGACCAACATAACTATGAGAATGAGACATTTTGAAAGCATATGCCATCTGATGTCATGAAATATACCACAAACTCACCATGATAAAACATATCACAACACCTAATAGGTTGACAGATAAACAGATCAGACTAGTGGCAGCGTTTGTCTAGTGTGGCATCATACTAAACTCTGTGGCATAATCCAAGGCTTTCAAAAGAGACAAGACATGATTAACACGCACATTCCTATAAATTGTAATGTGTTGAGGCATTATATATGCCATTGTATAATATAGAGCTATGTAGCATAGGAGAAGAGAGATTAGGATATAGAAGAACAATTAGAGAAGCAGCATATGGCAAAGATTAATTAACTCTAATGTTGAATTAAAAAAAGTTACGAGTTGAAATTACTAATGTACTTTTGTGGATGTATGTCGTGTGGAATCTAATACTTTTTTATTCAATGTATGCTTCCTAGACTAATACATCGTTATCTTTTTTACCTTGTTCTTAAATTAACTCTAAATGGGGGTCATGATTGTAATGTCCCCTGCTAATTTAACAATAACATTTGTAATATAGATAAGGAATAAGTAATGTATTAAGAAATTCACTGTTACTGATCCATATTATATGGCAGATCTTATTATTGCTTCAGTTATAAAGATGGAAGAAGACATTGGAGGCAATCTCCAAAGCGCTTAGAGACCATTGACAAGCTCCCTCAAAGTTTACAGACCAACCTTTAACCTGTCTTGGACTTAAGCCCTCAAAGCTAAAGAGAAAGTTGATCCCTACCCTATCTTGAGAGTTATCCTTTGGATTTAGACTGCCCCTCTTTGGAAACACCCTGCCTTCCCTTCTCAGGCACTGAATAGTAACAGGATCTGGGCATATTTACATATATAAATAATAATATCTATTTATATTAGATAATTCTTATAACCTGAGTATACTAGATCCTTAAGACACATATTATAGATCATTCAGATATGTACGTTTGATCTTTCAATTATATATTTCAGTTATATACTTCTGAATATGATTCATGTAAGTAAATAAATGTACATATTACAAGATTCTGATATATAAATCAGATATACACTATATATATATAATTTAGATACATATGTTATATATATTATGATTATATATATGTATCAATAATATATTAATATTATATATATACATTAGACTGCATATTAGTCTCCCTGATCTCAACAACATTCAGATATAATATTCTCAGACTTATTCATACATAGTATATACAGCATGCTATGCTGTCCACACGCCGCTTGCCAGCCGTGTATCATATTTTATTTCCTTCCTGCTCCTCCTAAAACCTTCTCTACCTTGAAGGACTGAAGTAGTCGTCTTTTTATACCTAGTCGTAGGATAATGAGGCAAGTTAGAAAAGACACACCTTTTAATATATAACCAAATCGTTATCTTAATTAATAACAGTTTGTAATTATGAATCTACTAATTCTATTAGCAATTGGATTAGCGATAAGTCATTGACGTTATCCATTGCTGACTTTCATCGATATATTTATTCTTTAATTATCTTTTAAGAGAGTATCTTTCGATTTCTCGCATACAATTATCTTTTGGTATTATTCCATAGTAGTCGGTTTATAAGTAAATACTATCATCAATGGAAGTTGACGTTGCCTATATCTTCATTCTCATCAGTTGATAACCGTTGATCCCTCAAACGCTATTATACTTGCTACTTAATATTGTATCTTATTATGTTGGTTCTATACTCCCTACAACATCGGCTTCATACAGAGTTAGTATTAAATTGCCACTTGCTATTGTGGTTGGTATTATTCTCCTCATTACAATTGCTAGTCATACCCTCTTTGATCTTCATTTGAATCTTAGCATAATAGATTTATTCATATTGTAATTCTTAGACTTCACTAACTTCAATAGTCATTGCTAATGTGAGCATTATATAATATTATATTATTATTTGATATTATTTATATATTTATTTATTTCTATATTTTTAACTTTATTAATATTTATTATTAAATCCTATTTTAGAGAGGGGACATCACAGTCCTACCCTCCTCAAAATTGCTTGTCCTCAAGCAATGTTCATTTCATACAGATTTTTCACTGTGAGTAGTTGTGCAACTCAATTATCAATAAATTCATATCTTTTACCCTGCAGGATGGCAGGATCAAAGCTCTGATACCAATTGTAATGTCTCATGCTAATTTAAAAATAACATTTGTAATATAGATAAGGAATAAATAATGTATTAAGAAATTGACTGTTACTGATCCATATTATATGGCAGATCTTATTATTGCTTTGGTTATAAAGATGGAAGAAGACATTGGAGGCAATCTCCAAAGCGCTTAGAGACCATTGATAAGCTCCCTCAAAGTTTACAGACCAACCTTTAACCTGTCTTGGACTTAAGCCCTCAAAGCTAAAGAGAAAGTTGATCCTTACCCTATCTTGAGAGTTATCCTTTGGATTTAGACTGCCCCTCTTTGGAAACACCCTGCCTTCCCTTCTCAGGCACTGAATAGTAACAGGATCTGGGCATATTTACATATATAAATAATAATATCTATTTATATTAGATAATTCTTATAACCCAAGTATACTAGATTCTTAAGACACATATTATAGATCATTCAGATATGTACGTTTGATCTTTCAGATATATATATTTCACCTATATACTTCTGAATATGATTCATGTAAGTATATATATGTACATATTACAAGATTCTGATATATAAATCAGATATACACTATATATATAATTTAGATACATATTTTATATATATTATGATTATATATATGTATATTACTAATATTAATATTATATATATACATTAGACTGCATATTAGTCTCCCTGATCTCAACAACATTCAGATATAATATTCTCAGACTTATTCATACATAGTATATACAGCATGCTATGCTGTCCACACGCTGCTTGCCAGCCGTGTATTATATTTTATTTCCTTCCTGCTCCTCCTAAAACCTTCTCTACCTTGAAGGACTGAAGTAATTGTCTTTTTATACCCAGTCGTAGGATAATGAAGAAAGTTGGAAAAGACACATCTTTTAATATATAACCAAATCGTTATCTTAATTAATAACAGTTCGTAATTGTGAATCTACTAATTCTATTGGCAATTGGATTAGCGATAAGTCATTGGCGTTATTCATTGCTGACTTTCATCGATATATTTATTCTTTAATTATCTTTTAAGAGAGTATCTTTCGATTTCTTGCATACAATTATCTTTTGGTATTATTCCATAGTAGTCGGTTTATAAGTAAATACTACCATCAATGGAAGTTGACGTTGCCTATATCTTCATTCTCATCAGTTGATAACCGTTGATCCCTCAAACGCTATTATACTTGCTACTTAATATTGTATCTTATTATGTTGGTTCTATTCTCTATACAACATCGGCTTCATACAGAGTTAGTATTAAATTGCCACTTTATGCTATTGTGGTTGGTATTATTCTCCTCATTACAATTGCTATTCGTACCCACTTTGACCGTCATTTGAATCTTAGCATAATAGATTTATTCATATTGTAATTCTTAAGACTTCACTAACTTCAATAGTCATTGCTAATGTGAACATTATTATATTATAATTTGATATTATTTATATATTTATTTATTTCTATATTTTTAACTTTATTAATATTTATTATTAAATCCTATTTTAGAGAGGGGACATCACAATGATTCCATAATTGGTGTAGTTGTGTCTTAACTTATGCCAACATTTGCTTCCAATTTCAAGACATAAGTTAACTAATGCCAACTGGAAAGCATCCCCTGTGATTCTAGATGCTTGCATTGATATCGACGGAACAATGGTGTGAATATATTTACAGAAACTTTTCATTAACTAGAAAGGAAAGATATATATTTAGTGCTTAGAGCCAAAATCATAGATCACAGGACAAACTGTTTTACTGTTTATTCTCACACTTTTTGTGGCCTTATATACTCAAGCAGAAGCTATAAATCATTCTAGGTTTACCGTATAAAGACCTTAGATCCTTAGCTTGTTGGATTTGAACCGTGTAGTTTTCATTCATATCATGATGGACCTCAATGAGTAGTCATGGTGTCAATTACATCTGTTTTTTTAGATAGAATGGCAAAGCCATTATAATATATTGATATCAAAAAAGAGTTTACAGAAAGGGCCAATAAACACCGGGCCTAAATAAAAGATTACGTACCAGCCAAAATATGACAGGCCACAGAAGTATGAACTGCTGAAAATGTGGCCATACACAGATACAGAGCCACTGACCAGGCATAAAAGATAGGGAGAAAAACAACCCGACAAAAAACCACAAAGTGCACATCAGAGATATGACAAGTACAACAAAACATTGGCATTCCCAGGAACCACATTAGATTAATTTGACATGGGCTATTCAATGCTGGATACAATTCTACATGAAAAAAGGCCATGTTCTTAGAAACGCAAGATATTTTCGTGAGTTCAGAACCACTCCTAATATGCATTCTCTTTAAGGAGTAGAGTGTATCTCTAGATTTCAAAAGACTTAGTTAGAAGATTAGACACATAAGGGATAACACAAGGAAAAGGAGGACCCGTAAAGTGCAATACCTGTTTAGGATTATTAGATACAATGACTGCGATCAAAAAAGAGAAGATAAGAGGCAATAAGAAATGTAGTGTAAATAAAATAAAGAGAAGAAACAGGTAAATAATAAGGAACAAAGTTAGAATGAAAATGGTTAGAAGAAGAAAGACTGAAAAGAGAAGATGGAGAAGCAAAGGCAACAAGAAAGAAATAAAAAACAAGAAAGTGTTAAGTGAGAAAGAATATAATTGAGTTGGCACAATTACAAAGCAGGCATTGACAAATCTTAAGCTTGTCTAAAAAATTCCATGTAGATAGACAAAGACAACTGAGAGAAACTCCTAACACTAACAAATTCTAAAATAATCGAAGAAACACAAGTTAGAGAAAATTTGAATGGTTACATACCTGAAAATCAAAAGGTAGACGAAGATGTTCCAATCAACACAGAAGAAAGAGAGAAAAAGCTGAAATAGAAAATGAATGAGGTATGATAAGAAATCTGGAACTAATAGAAAGAAAGTACAGAATTAGGAAATAATATTGAAGATAATTATTCAAAAATAATGCAGCAATAGGCAATTAAGGAAATAGAGAATAATCCATTAGAAGACAACAAGCTGAGAAATAAGATATAGCCAGTAACAAAAATGAAGACTATTTAGAAGATGAGGATGGAGTGATTAGAACAGGAGAAAAATCACAAGAAGACTGAAGAGAACAGAAAAAAGATGAAGATAGAAAATCAAAATGTTAACACTTGTAACATCCAAAAACCCCAAGCCAGTAAAGAACCCTTGGACCATGCATCGATCCCTGTACCAGTACTTGGAAACCATTGACAGCAACCTGAAGTTTGTAAGGAGTCATTTTATATAGCAGAGGGAGATTGAAAAATGATAATGTCAAAGAAAGGGAAACTAATGGTCCCATGGAAGACATACCTATAATTGAAAAAACAAATCAGATCAAGGAAGAATCATATAGGGAATTTTGATAATGTATTGGAACAAGATCATTTTTCTATTGAATTGGGAAACACTAAGGGTATCAGACACCCTTAAATTAAACAGAAAAAAGATACGGTTATATGGCAGTTGGCTAACAAACAATCTAAGAGCAGTAATTAAGCAAGCAGTTCTAGTGTAATCAGTTAGAGAACCAGAACAAAGACATTACCGCCTGTTATTTCAAATTTTTCATAAATTAAAAGTTATGATTGTTTAGAAGAAATACTTGAACAAGTGAAAGAGCAGTCATTCATGCCGTACATGGTTTACAAGAGACATTACAAGATAAAAATTAAAATTCTCGAATAAGTTCTCTCATATATATAACTGTACTTTAAGGTGAGTCTAAACCTTTCTTCAGCATGGTTTGATCTAGATAAAACATTTTTAAAAAATTATCTTGACATAACGACAGAGTGTAAGCAAGGAAAGAACTTCTTCAGGAGAAAACAGTGAAATTTTATTATAAAATATTATACTGGTATAAGGAAATTATAGGAACCGCTAAACGAAAAGCACGTGACAGAATAGTTCATTTTAAAGTTGTTACTGCAGCTGAAACCCTGAATAAATGGAAATGTATTTAATACTTTTGCAGAGGCTCTAAAATTTACATTATAATTAGACGACCAATCAAAACCTTTTGTCTTGCTCATCTGCCCTAATCAGTAATTGATATCAGCACCACTCTATCACCTACAATACTTTGCACAACCTTACAAACAGTCAACACAACATTCAGGTAAGCCTGGTAAGGGATAACTCTCAACTACAGTCATGATATTAGGGTATATAGATGTAAGTTATAATGACTTGACAACAGACATGGCAATAGACACAAAGAAACTTTGGAAATAGTGCAAGGACCATGGAAATCCATACTTAATGCTCATTTTAATGATGGCTTTGGAAATAGTACACATCCTTCATTATCCTCCTTTCATTGGTAATAGTCAGGAAACACTACGCACAAGCTCAAGCTTTCCTTGATTAGTCTTTTCACAAGCCACTCTTCAACCTGCTTCTTCACCTCCTCAATCTCCTACAGCATTAGCCTATTTGCCCCTCTTTTTAGCAAACTAGATCCAAATATCCGGTCCATCCTATGGCTTATATTGTGCACAATTGATAATCCATCTAGAATGTCCATGAAGATGATATCCTTATCAAAGTTGAAAAACTATTTCTCGGCAACTTCTCGACAAAAAACATGACAACTTAAAAATTGCTTAAATTTAATTAGAAATGCAAATTTTTTTGCAAAATTCAAATACAAGATTCATCTAATGAGTCAGTAAATGAGGAAAGAAAAGAAAGTAGCTGAGTCTAGATATATTTAAATGTAAATTGAGTACAAAATGGCATACTCAAGTAGAATGTTGATGGCTGGTAGTTTGATAGTCTAAAGAAAAATTAAATAGCAAAATGTCTTTGTAAAACTACAAGTAAATACAACATCAAAACAATCTACATCTTCTTCTTTCCCTTCCCAGCAGCTCTAGTAAAAACTACGAGAGGCGTAGGTGGTCTAGTCCTAGAAGTGCATTGTGGCTACACCTCCTTGCTCTACACAATTGGTCGTGACTCAACCTCCATCCTAGATGTAGATGGTACTGGTGCTGGCAATGAATCCTCATCATCCTCAACCTCCTCATCCTCCTCAATGTCATCCAATCCTTATTCACACCCTTCCTCCATAGCCTTCCTCTCTAAATCGTAGATCTCATCCTCTATAAACAATGGAGGCTGCTCTTGTGATGTCCAATCACTGTAAGATTTTGTCATCCAAATCAAGTGGACCAGCTTGTGTGTCCTCTACCTTCCTTGTGCACAACCTAAGGTTATATTGCACAAAGACAAGGTCATTGAGGTATTTCTTCGCCAACTTTATCCTCTTCTTTGTGTCGATGGCCTCGAACAAGCTCCAATTGCGCTCACAATTGAATGAACTACAAGACTAGCATAAGATTTGAAGTGCAAGTTTTTGCAAATTTGAGACATTTCCACCCCAATTTTGCCACCAAACAGCTACAAAATAAAATATTGAAGAGTTAGAAAGCAAGGTGAAAACATATTTTAATTTTTATCTACTTATCATGCATGTCAAAGACTCTAGAACTCAAAATATTATACATGGGGTAACAGTGGTTCTTCCTCTCTTGGCAATTTTTGAAGAGAATAGCTTGCCCCTTGCATATAGGTAAGCATCCAATTCTGACACAATGAGGTCTCTCACTTCAACCTCAAGTATCATCCTCTACATGCATTCAATGAGGTTCTCCATGACCTATCCATTGGGATCCAAATAGGATGACGATAAGCGAAAATGAGGGTTGAGGAAGTATCATGTTGCATGAATGTGTTGGTGAAGCTAATCATTCCACCTTTTATCAATGATTTCTCATATGGAGTCAAATTTGAGGTTGTCCCCCATGCAGAAATTTTTGATAGACTCCTTGGCCCTATCAATGGCCTCATAGAGATATCTAATTGGGGTTTGATCCCCATCTACCAAGCAGATAACTCTAACAAGGGCTACAACAACTACAATTGAAAAATACAAAAAGATTAAGCATTAATGTTACAAATTAATAATGAAAGACTTGAATACAAAAAAATTAAATATTCAAGTTTTCAAGTTACCTTCACAATCTCTACAGCTCTTTGGGCAAATTGGTTGTCGAAGACAATGTATGCAACACTCTCTCTGTCAGGTTTATTCAAATAACTTGAGTCTAGCCATGCTTGACTCACAAACATTTGCTTCAAAGTCATCAAAGAAGAAATAATACTTTGTAACATTAAGAAAGTCGCTGCAAACTTTGTGACACCTACTCTTACAAACTCCTTCCCTTGGGTGTGTTCTCTCATCAACCGAAGAACCCAAGGGTGATTATAGATGTATTTTGCGATCTTCCTTACATCCTCTACAACAGGTCTCACCCAGTCTAGTTTTTCTATGTCTTCCAAAAGAAGGCCAAGGACATGTGCTGCATAAGGTGTCCATAATAGTGTACTATATTTGTCTTGGACGATCCTTCCAATTGCCACATATGTTGTTGCATTATCGATTATGATTTGCACCACACTATCAAATCCCACTTCCATTACAACTTGCTTTAACATTAAAGCCAAAGTTTCAGCATTCTTCACCTTGTTAAAGGTATCCACAAATTTCAAAAATACCACATCATCCTTGCAAGATACCTAAAAATTAATGATGGTGCGGTTTTTGCCATTCGTCCATTCATCAACAAGAATGGTGCAACCAAATTGTTTCCATTGTATTATTTGCTCTTCCACCACTTTTTTTGCCCTAGCAACTGCATTTGTCAACAACCTACAAGTACAAACTACAATTAATGTTAAGTACACAATTTTGATTTAAAAAATAACTTAAATTCAACAAAAAAATAAGTAATTACACTAAAAAAAGAACATAAATTTAGTTTACACTTTAAAAAACAAAACTGAAAATAAGTTATCAAGATTCAAAACTAAAAGAAGATAAAACATTTAAAAACTAAAACCAAGTGAACAAACCTCCCACTCAAGTCTGCACAAGAACATGCCTTGTAGCCTTTTCTAGCCTTGTAACCAAATTCAGCCAATATGGATTTTTTGCCACAGGGATGTTGTTGAATTACAAGAAATCAGTACAAGTAATGTCTACTTGCTAATGCACCTCCTTAGCCCACCAGTTCCCTCCAATGATGCTTGTGCTCCATGTCTGTTTCTATGCACAAAATATCTATCTATAGACAACATCTACAGCACCAATGGTGGTGCTCTACTAGAAGTAGCAGAAGTGGTGAGTGAAGGGGTGGTGGATTTTCAGATACGTGGGCCACAAAGAGAGCCCACTATGCCCTCAAGCGCTACTTCTTCGAGGTTGTTTGTAATACTTTGAGATTTAGCTATACAAGCTCTCATGGCTAGTTTTGCCCTTTGCCTTCACAATTTTTTTCTCTTCTTAGGCAGCAAGACATTTGTTTCTCTTTTTATTTCCTCTGGTGGTCTTATCACAGAACCTCGTATCATGCTTCCTAATGCCTACAGTGTAGTATTTCAAGCAGTGTATGCCTCCATAAATTACTTTTTCACACTTGATACAAATTACGGTATTAATTTTCGAACCTTCAAAGGCATACTTCCAAGCCTTATCTCTAACTCCTTTAGTACGTGTGCCTACATATCCAGATGTGCATGCGTCTACTGAGGCACTAGCAAACCTTGAACCTGACCCAATTGTAGAAGAACCTCTATTTTCCATTATCAATCAAATTTCAATCTACACATACAAATTGAAACCACAAATTAATATTCTAATAAAAAGTTTAGCAAAAAAACTAAATTAGTTTAAATACTTTTAAACATTGTTGAAAAGTGAAAAAAAACAAGAAAAAAGTATTAGGGTTTGAAATTTTTAGGAAAAGTTGAGATTCTTGAGAAAACAATGAAAAAATTGTTTAAAAATGGTGTTAAATCTTGTTCATTACACTCAAACAATTTAGAGTACTTAGGAAATGTCATTATAGAGTTTCTATAAACCTAGATGTAACGAGGAGATAAAATGATTTTAAAAAGTGGAAAAGAAATCTGAAAACTTACCTAAGAATCCGATTTTGCTTCAAAATCCACTTCAAATCTGCTCCAAATCGACCTAAATCCTTGCAATTCACAGCAAACTACAATTCACAAAATGTGAAATGACATTTTTTTTCTACGTCAAAAGCTATTATATCACTGCAGCCGAGTAATAGATACGGACTCATCAATTTCTCGGCGAGAAGTTTCAGCGAGTAAGTGTGACAGTTACTCGCTGCCTCCAATTTATCATGAGAAGTATAAAACTCACCGAGTTCTCTGCGAGTCTTGCATCTATGATCCTTATAATAACCCATATTTCTTCCACACTGCACAACATTTCCTCTTCTAAGCCTTTTGTGCTTACAACTTGCACCGGCTGTAATGAGCTCAACTTAATTCTGCTTGCAAAGAGTCACTTAGTTGTTGAAATGTCAATGGCTCGATACTGTGGTATTCACTGTGTTCTGATTTTTGCTTTCTTGTAGGGTGCTTAAGAATTTGTTTGGCATGCTGTTGGTTTGATGCAGTGGTATTCACTGCATTCTGATTTTTCCTTTCTTGTCGAGTGCTTAAGAATTTGTTTGGTGTGATGTTCATATCATAGAATTATAAAATAAACAATTTGTTATTAAAAATGTTCACAGTATTGATCTCAAACTTCTATTAATTGATAGAGCTGCTACAATCAGGGAAAAAATATTAATAATTAATTAACCTTCGAGACTGCACATAATATTAATTCCCACAACCTTCCCTGATAGCTGACATGTGGTTTCCACATACGAATTCAGAATGTTTTTCCTTTGTATGGAATCCCACGCCTACCCTTGCTGAATCGGCTGGCATAGAGCCCAACTATTATCAAAGACTGTTTTCTTAAGGGCTGCAATAACTTTTTTAATAACCTTTCAACACTCCTAAAAACCACATGGCTCTCCAAATGGTGGGCGTTCACTTTTTCCAGCTTCTTGACACTCTAGAAAGAAAGGTCAAAGCATGAAGAGTCCTAGTCACATCAAACTTTCCCAACAAAACCAATGGCAGCTCCAAATCACCTTGCCACATCCTCCCTACAGCTCACGTCTTCAAAGAGATATGCTGTGATACTCTGTCACGGCAAGTTTAAAAAAGTCCTATTCTCATTAGGACTCCTTACAATAGGCTGTGATGACTTTAAAATGTTCCACATCTCATTTCATATGGTACAGCAATACTCGATCTGGTTATTTCAACGGGTATTTGATCTCGTAATGCCCAGGAAAGGTCGTGGTAGGAATGATGGGAGAATAAATTTGAACAGCCAACATAAAAAAACTCACCTTCAAATTTACTTTTGCTTACAAACTTCAATAAATTTGTTACCTGCAAACCCATGACCTTTTAAGTATGGCAATCTTGCTCCTTAATTTCAGCACAACTATTTATCTTGTTTGAATCCACCTTGACTAGGAAGGGATGCTTCTACAAAGCCAATTATCCTTAAGGTTTTCATTCTAGGGATTCAAGTTGAACAAAATGTCCAAAGTACACAATAAAAAATAGAATGACAAAGGGATGTGTAATTTCCCTTTGCAGCCCCTCTTTATATCACCTTTTTGAACTTTCTAGAAATTTACTTTATTTCCCATAAAGTGACCTTTTAAATTTTTAATTTACATCAAGGCCTCGGAATAAGTCACTTTATATTTGAATGGTCAACTTTATTAAATAATTAATTTAACATAAGTTGCCCATAAAATAGTAATTTAAGACAACTTAATATAATTAAATTAAATATTCCCTTACCAACACCCTGAGTAGCCTCCGAGAATTAAATATGCTAAGGGACTTCTCTAAACACTCAACCCTCGGAAGGGAACTGTACATACATTTGCTTAGGCATGAACATAAAAACATACATGCTACTTCTTGGCTTCTTTCAAGAACTGCTTTTCAATCAATAACAACACCATCAAGTTACTTGCAACCTTTACACCCAAATCCTTCAAAGGTTTCAAATTATACATCTTAGCATCCTTCCACAAGTTATAGATTTGCTTTTCACCAGGGGAAGCTTTCCTAAAAACTACTAAGGTTAACCCAAGAATACATGGAAAACATCCATTGAAATGATCTCACATAGGACTTTCTCTTTGTTTGTGCCAATCTAATAACTGACCATATATTGTTCAATTAACAGCAATTAGTGTCCGTTTAACAACCAAGACATATGAATTTTGATGTTCAATCCTCACTAGACCTGATTTCTCTACCATATCACTAGAAACAAGTTTCTTAGTAATATGAATGTCAATGATTACCTTGCAACACTTCCTCTAGATCTATAAATGGTTCTAAACAAGTTCTTCCTTTGTGTTGGCACATTTTCTTCCATTGCTAGCTTCAACAATACTCTCTTCATCATGAGAGCTTCACCGTGCTCTAGTTCTTCGTGATTCCTCAATGCACTAATTTTTCATGTCAACTTGTGTAAATTGTTGCCAAGATCTATATTGCGCACAATTTTAGTTTGTTGCACATACGACCATTTGAAAGCTTTGAGTTTGATTCTCCACATCTACAGCATGCTCTACTGAAACCTCTACTTCATGTACAGACCCTTCTTTGTGCATACTTTGGACCGTCCACATGCTTGCTTCTCCATCCTAAGCTTGTGCTTGCTCCTTTTAATCACTATGAATTGCACCCTTTTGTCATCTTGCATTTGTTGCCTTACACACAACCTTTTGTCTACCTCTAGTGCACACTAATAGGCTTCTTCCATTGACTCTAGATTTAACATACAAAACTCATCCTAAATAGAAATACAGAATCTATTCACACATCTAGAGACTTTCTTTGCACCATCCTCTAGTGACCAATGTGACTAGTCAATTGAAAAAAATCATTTCTAGTCTTTGACAATCATATCCTTTCACCTTGTGTTCTAAAATCTCATACTCTATGGGGGAAAACTTCACTTTTAACATGGTTGCCATTATGTTCCAAGAACGAACCTTATCCATCCCCTTTATTCGTATATCTATATGGATATAATCCCAACATAATAATGCATCCCTTTCAATTTTGTATGCACAAATCATACCTTTTTCATGTACCCTACACATTTGTAATCAAGGTACTTATCCAATTCTCTAATCCAATCTATCAAATTCTTTTAAACATAAACTCTCAAGATAGTTTAGAGTGGCCATACACAATTTACCACCTATCCTAGATATAGCTCTCAATATAATCTACCCTTTGCTAGGTCTGGATCAAAGTCATCCATGTGCTCTTTCACATGAATCTCAATCTACTTCTCATTTCCAAGCATTTTCTATAGCTTCTAACTTTGCTTGGAGATCTCACATAAAGTTCATCAAATCTACCACTCTCGGTCTTCTATTTCCTCCTCTTCTATGAAAAGGCCTTTAATTTCTACTTTGTTTCCTCAAACAACTTTCACAATAGTTGCACTCACTACACCTGCCCAACAACCTATACATTAGAAGATGTCTTTGTTGCTTTCTATTCATACTCACTTTGCAAGCTGAAACCCACTCTAATGTGAAATGATGCAATCACGATTAGTGGTCTCAATGAAGGATGCCTTAGAACACAACCTTCAAAGGTAACACTGCAAAATTATGAAAATTAAAAAGCAATGGAGTAAGACATAAAAATGGCATAGAAGATGGATCTTGATCAAATCAGTGTATCCTTCCTAGCTTTATGCTTGTTTAGTGACTTATCCATTTTGTACCTGTTTGTGAAAGCCCACTTGCAACCACTTATTCAATTCATATCAATGCTTGTTTAATGAATTTGTATTTGATCATTGAAATAAGAATCAGTGTGCCAAAACTACGTGCTCATTATTCATGAACGAAAAATATTTGAAAGCTTTCACCTTGGCAGCATTACAAGTAAACTTAGAAAACTATCAATTATACATGCTTGCAAACTGTTTGATAAAATGTCTATGTACCTGAACTGGTGGAAGTAGTGCAAAATATTCGGTAAACAGGGGTAGGACACTACATGTTGTTTCCTCCATTAGTTAATTATTGGATGCAATGGAATAAGGATTAATCACCCATTTTTTTCCATGTGAAACTCAAAGGTGGGGAAGCAGTGATAGACACCTTTTCATTCTCCTGCTGAACTTTTTAATGGTGCAGAAGGGTCAACCACCCTTTCTTTCATCATTTTTGAAGATGGTGGAGTAAGGGTCAGATCTAGCATCTTCCCCAAATTCAAAAGATGTCAAGTTTCTATATTTACTCCCACGGCATTAAATCTCAGGAGAGCATAGATCAGAATATAATAATCAATAATTTATTTGGAATGGCATTCTGAATGATCATGGCCTTCTATATCCTCAATACGCTACCGTGCCTAGAGATTATCTGGTAGAGAATATACTACCATGCCTCGAGACTATCAGGTAGAGAATAATTTAGTATAGACATGGAAACACTCAAAGAGATTACCCAATCCAAGAATTCACAAAACATACATAAGCGTTCAAACAGAGAAGAATAGAGTTAAACTATTACTTTATAATGATCCAAAATAATTTTATGTTTACAATTGTCAATAACAAATTATCCACAATTCTTGGCCTCCATACCCAAATTATTAGTGAAACTATGCTTATACTGCAAAAAATATACTTAAATGAATTCCAGGAATATATTTAAACATACCACACCACAGTCCTCTGAAACTTCGAGGCTCCTAAAGCCACTGCGCATACATTTCTCAAAATCAAACAAAGGAATTCTGGCAATCCGTCGAGTTCTTATATCTTGTATATTCTGCAGATGGTTAGTCCAGGAAGATTTTAAAAATCATAAGTATGCAATATAGGTGAATATCTCCAATCTAATGTTGAAAATTCATTATCCAGAACACAACCAAGGAAAACAAAACGGGCTTTCAAATTAAAATATTTTACAAATATAAGATGTCATTAGCTATAAGCATGCTGATTAAAGTGAGGAACCACAGAAATTCCTTAATCAATTGTAAATGAATCATACCTTCAAAAGAAGGGGTAAATCGAGGGAGCTAAAGTCATCAAACTTGAAATCCTTGATTTGATCTGTTTTATAATAATTCTCAAGGGAAATCACCTCACAACCGACAATGTTTGCCATCTTATGAGCCAAACTTGTTTTGCCAGATCCGCTTGGTCCTCCTGCAAAATCTCATTAACTCATTAACCACTTAAATTGCAATAAAATGCAAGCTTGTCATGATATAACTGGAATATTTTAAATTGTAAAAACAATCACTGTGAAGCCAAATGATTGGATAAGTATATTGTTACTGAAAATCATCTCATGCTCCTGTGAAACTGCTTCATGGAGAAAATCTAGGAACTTGGCATTAAATAGAATGTGCTTTAAGGAGATGAACCAGTGAGTTTACATCCCCGATCAGATGGACTATCCCTTAAGGTTGCTAATTCAAAAATATAAGTGTACAATTGAGTCTGAATTCAATGCAACACAAAACCTAAGTTTACAGGTAAAATTGCATTAAACGTATTGGTAAAATATAGACTAGCTATAGAAAAGAATCAAATAAATATGGATATGATAAGTCTGAGATACCGAAATAATAAGAATATCCAAACATAAATACATGTACAAAATAAAAACCGCAAAAATAGAAAACTCAAAAGATAGTTTCAAAGCAAGAATAAGCTCTGGAAACCCTCCATATTGCTACAAAGATGTGGAAGCACCAGACAAGAACCAAAAGTCTCTAAAAAATGTGAGTGGTCAATTTGAGCAGAGACAACTTTTTCCCCCTGTATAATACATAAGCTTTTTCCATCCATTCTCTGAAAATAAATTATTCTCTAATATTTTTAGTATAATAAACTTGAGATGATGTCCAATAAATCTCCCAAACCAGGAGCCATTCTAAATGCAAATATTTGTCCAAGCCACAGTTGTCTGGGATACAATAAAGAGCCTATCTAGGAAAGGGGCCATATTCATTAAGGCAACATCAAATGCATAATACATAGAAACCCTAAAGGAATGATAATGGTGACTAACTGTATATGGGATAGATAAGCAGCATATCTGGGAGAGAGGCTGTATTCATTAAGCATCAAGGCAACATAAAATGCATAATAATTATAAACAAATGATTATCGGGACTATATATGTATGTATGTGTGTGTGTGTGTGTGTGTGTGTGTGTGTGTGTATGTGTGTGTATGTTTGTATGTCTGTATGTATGTGTGTGTGTGTGTTTGTCTATGTATGTGTGTATAAAAATAATTTTTGAATTATAACTTCCAAAAGCATCATGTTATAAAGGAGTTCAGGAGAGGAGAGGATATTCTGAAAAAAAAATTATTGTGAAAGCTTCTTCAAACCCTAGCTTCTAAAAAAGCTTGGATTTATAGCTGGAGAACCAAAACCTTAGTTATCGAGTGTGATGTCCCCGTTTTGAAATAGGATTTAATAATAAATAATAATTAAATAATAGGATTTTATTAAATAAATAATAATGACGAAAGAAATAAATAATAAAATTAAAATAAATAAATGAACAAATAAAAATAATATAATATAATATATTATTAATATAATGATATAATATATTATTAAATATGTTTGCTTAACCCTTTTTAGAATGTTATTCTTGATTTTGGAGAGGGCTATTTGTTGGGCATTTTGAAAGGGAACATTATCTTCATTAACATGATAAGACTTGCCCTAACACCATGCCTCCCGAAATTATACAAGAAGGATGTGGAGCTGAGAATTTGGACCAGGTATCCCTTGAAAAAGTCCCTGGATGCATGGAGGAAAGTCCTTCTCTGTCGACTTATAGTGAACAAGGAGAGGACGAAGATGGGTTTGTAGAAGTAATTTCAAAAAAATAAAAAGGAAAACTTATGAAAGAAGCAGCAATATAAGAAATTGTGGGAAAACTAACAAAATTAAAAGCAATGAGCTTCCAGAATGCTTTAATAGATTATGCAAGAATCAAAACACCCCCAAATCATTATGATGATAAACATACATAGCTGGAATGTTAGAGGATTGGAAATGCCAGATAGAAAATACATTGTCAGAAACTGGTGTAACAAGATTCATAAAAAGGATATCATATGCCTTCAGGAGATCAAAGTAACTGGTTCTCATGCTCATAATACTCTTAAATTCATTTGGAACAAAGCCACTTGTATATATTCAGACCATATTAGAGGCAAAGGAGGGGTTGCTATGCTGATAGGAAGCAACTGAGCTGATAAGATGACCTCTAAAGGCACCTCTCCTTGCCAGTGAGTTATATGGGGGAAGTTCAAAGATAAGGATCAGGAAGTCGGAATCTGCAACATATATGCTTTAAATGATTATAGAGAAAGAGCTAATCTATGGGATTGGTTAGCAAAATGGTTAGCAAAAAATTTACCTGACACTAAATGGATATTTATAGGAGACTTCAATATGATTGAAAACAAACAGGATAAATGTGGAGGTAATAAGCATGAGTGGAAAGGGAATGAATTTTTCTTTTGGTCTAAATTCAAGAGGAGGTTTCAAATTAGTGATCCCTTGGAGAACATGAAGCAAGAATACAATAACATTTGGTTTTCTTGGTGCAATAATTAAGCCTATAAAAACAGGGTTTATTGTAGATTAGACAGAATTTACTTTAAAGTTTAATAAGGTGTGGTTCGGGCTGACTCAGCAACCTGGGCAAAACCCTGTAGAAGTAACCCCTACTAGTCTCTCTGATCACTCTCCTATCCATGTGTGCATCTTCCCGAAAGTTTACTCTAATCAAAACCCCAGAAGTAAGAGAAAGACCACTTTCAAGCTCAACACATCCCTTCTAGATGATGAGGATTCCTTCCATGCCATTCAGACTGCTACTGCATTGACTAAGTTCTGTAATTCTACTCTATCTGCAAGAGATAAGTGGACTCTTCTAGTACAAACATGGACAAGCCTGTTTCAAATTATAGGGAGTAAGGGAGCTATTGACAGGAATCAAGAAGAGAATTTCTTTCAGACCAAACTTAACCATATTGAATCCCAGTTGCAAGCTAAAGGCAATGATCAAGAGCTCGAACACTCTCTCATAGACACCAAAGCCAGTCTTAGAAGAATTCAAAATTATAAAATCCAAGGCCAAAAAGTTAGAGCCAAAGCTAGATAGATTAAAGATGGGGACAGAGGGTCCAAATACTTCTTTAATTTGATCAGAGAAAAAAATAATAGAGAAGCAATCTTTGGCATCCAAATAGAAGGAGTCACTAAAAATAATCAAGAAACTTTGAAAGCTTTTGTAGAGTTTTACAAGTTGTTCTCCTCTGAACACAAAGATGAGAATGTAGAGGCTATGAGCAGATGTATTAAATTAATCCCAAGAAAGGTCTCTCGGGAACAAGCCATGGTTCTGGATCAGAGAAAAATTGAGGAGATTGATGAAGCCATAGGGTCATTAGCTAATGATAAATCCCCTGGAATTGATGGTCTACCTGCTGAATTCTATAAGAAAAATAAAGAGTGCATCTCTAGTGAATTGATAGAAGTCTATGAGGAAGCATTTGAAGTTGGGTCATTAGGAGAAAACATTAATAGAGGGTTAATCAAGCTCTTACCCAAAGATGGAGATAAGCCTCATTAAAAACTGGAGGCCTATCACACTGCTAAATATTTCTTATAAGATCATTGCCAAAATTATGGCCAGAAGAATCAGTGATATCCTTAAGGAAGTGGTGTTTGTCACTCAAACTGGATTCATAAAAGGCAGATATATACTGGACAACCTCATCACCACTTGGGAAGCCATGAATTGGGCCAAAGTGGATAACCAAAATCCAGCCATGGTCCTCTTAGACTTTGAAAAAGCCTATGATAGAATTGAATGGACTTTTGTGCTCCAAATGTTAGAGGCATTTGGATTTCCAAAGTATTTTTGTAGATGGGTCAGTATTTTGTTTAAAGACTCTTCAACTGTGATTGATGTCAATGGAGAACTATCTGAACACATTCCTCTTGGAAGGTCTATTAGGCAAGGGTGTCCTCTTGCCCCTGCATTATATGTCATTATTGTTGATGCCTCGTCCTTTATCCTTAAGGCTACAGAACTAGGCCCACCAATTAAAGAAACTCAATTGCCCAATAATGAAGATTTCCTTGTTGAACAATTTGCTGATGATACTGCCCTCTTCTTAGAAATGGAGGAAGAAAACTTTGATACTCCAAGTTTTTTGCATGGCATCAGGCGCCAAAATAGCCCCTCACAAATCTATTGTGTTGGGATGATCAAAGCTGCCTCCAAGAAGGTTACAAAACAGAGAGTGGAAGTGGTCAGGGCCTTCTACCATTGTAAGATATCTGGGTATCCCCTTTGCTATTAATCCTTCTATTAATGATATGTGAGCGTGGATCTATAAAAAAATTGAAAATAAACATCTCAAATGGCAATCTCATATGTTGTCTTTAGCTGGCAGAGTGCAAGTAGTTCAAAAGGTGCTCTCCTCACATGTGGTATATTATGCTTCCACTTGGGTGATTGCTAATAGCCAAATTAATAAGCTGGAAAAAATTCCGAGGAACTTCTTGTGGTCTGATGGACTTGGGAACAGAAAGAGACATTGTGTGAAATGGGGGTGGTGTTGTACTCCAAAGAAATTGGGAGGGCTTGGGCTGAGGGACCTAAACACCCAAGGTGCTACTCTGGCAGCCAAATGGATTCTCAAGGCCCTGAAAGGGAATGAGCCATGGAAAGTCCTTGTGAGGAATAACATTGCAAGATCTACTATTAAAAAAGGCAAGAAGTGGAAAGATACTCCTCTAATTGATATTGTATTTGGAGATTTTGAGACCCAGGTTTTTGGGTCCAGAGCTTTTCAGACCATATGGAAGGCATGGTGTCAAGTCAGGCCTCTTGTATGTTCAAGAAATGTTGTTGGGAAAAATCGTTGTTATGCAATTTTGGATAGGTCTATTTGGTGGGGTGTTACTTAAATGGTAAGCCTCTCGCTTTGACACAATGTTGTTCTGCAAAAAATTGGCAACAAAAAGGGATCTCTCTAATTCAGAATGTACTGGTGGACAAACAAATGGGCTCTTGAGAAGATATTAGAGATAAGTCTAATATCCCAAATTCTCAGAAAAAAACGTTTACCCTGATTTCTAAAGTTGTGGGGAGGCAGTTCCCTGGTAAACTGTTGAATTCAGATCACATGTTTGATTATATGAAATGGAATGACGGTAATAGACTGAATGATTTTTCATGCAAACAAATCTATAACATGCTTAAAGAGGATGCTGGAATTATTAATAGAATTAATCAAAACTGAAAAATTAACTGATCTAGCACTAGATGGCACTTTATTTTTGATATTTTTTGGCATTCACAGGTTGAACCTAAAATTGTTTGTTTTCGTTGGTTGCTTCTCTTGAAGAAAATTGTTGTTGGGTCTTTTTTTCCTCAATGTGGTCAACAGAATATTTGTTGTTCCTTGTGCAACTGCCCTAAAACTTTTGAGCATCTTTTTTTCAATGTAAATTTGTGAAAAGAATATGGTCCAGTTTTCTTGGTCACCCCATATTGTGGAATTGTCAAAATTCTTTTTCATGGCATAAGATTGTTAATACAAGGGACCTATTAATGTCCACCCAAAATACTGGGATTTACTATTGCAATTATCAGAGAGCAATAGGAGGTTTTGATCTTTTGAAGATGGTTTTGCTGAGCCTGATAAGATTGTTGTTCTACTCAACTGAGAATCATCACCGGTCACTGCAGGTATGTTCTCCTTCGCTGTTGTGCTTGTCTGCACACTGTACTTTCTTCTCCTCTCTTTACCTTAGCTTCTTCAACGTACAAGTTCACTCTTTACTTTTGGCAGAATGAGGGCAAACTATATTCTTGTCAGGCAAAGGAATATATAGACTTCTTGCCCTTTTTGTTTTCTACATGCATGACCTGTTTAAAGATCACCTTCGGATCCATCACCCAGTCAAGTATTAGTTCACTGAGGAAACATCCAATGCATGCTATGCTTTATCTGCTTTATGAAAGAAAACGGCAGATGCGTGTCAAAAGCTTTTCTTCACAAGAGATATCTCCTTGTTTTAATGCCACAAATTCCGGCATTAAAACCTTCAATTGCGCCTTGTACCGATTGTCTTGATAACTCAAAGTCTACTGGATTTTGTGCAGTAAATCCCAATCAGAGAGTTAGATAACTGTTTGTTGACTATGACTTTCCCCGGTTCATCAATCATGATGAAGGCTTCACTTGGTCGGTAAAGATCCTGAGGTTGTGCACAGGTAAGAGTTTTAACCTGTCACCTTTCCTTTCTCTGGCTGTACCGGTGGCATCCTTTCCTCGGTTCCTGTTACCGGTTGTATCCTTCCTTGGTGACCAATTGCTCTAATGATCAGTTAGAGCAGTATTAATAGCAAATATAGTCTCTTCTTATTTGCATAGTGTCACCGGTTGCCAAACCAGTCTCTCCTCGCCTTGCTGAAGTCAGTCCTTGCTTCTCAAATCGAACACTAGTATCCTTAGTCCACCTTTTTTCCAATCAATGACAATACCTCTTTTGCCATGTACCGGTTGCAATCTTACCGGTTAATAACCTAATGCCAACAGATATGAATAATCCTCTCCTTCAACTCTTATAGCCTTCTCCAAAAAACTCTTGACCTTGCATTAGCTTGTTTGTGGGCATTCCATTTCTTTGTCTTCTTCATTTGAAATAAAGTGACTTTTAATAATATAATCTTATTTTATTTCTATTTAATTAAATCAACTAATAATAAGTCATCATTTGCATATTTAATTTATTTTCAACAACTTAATAAAAATTAATTTAATTAATTTTCACTTAAAAATTGGGGACATTACAATGGCTTGGGGGTGGAGACAAAAATCAAGAACTTTGAATACTAAAATTATCACTATTAAATGCCAATTGATAAAAATAAATATTAAATATGTAACTATCAATTGGCATTTCATATTTATCATTATCACTACCATTTTGGCATTTAGCATTGATCAATGATGAAGTATCATACTATCAAATGTATTTAGTTTTACAATTCTATATATTTCTTACAATTTTTTGTATAATATACATACATACATACACATACCCAAGGACAAAAAGAATTCCGAAAACATATATTAACCATAATATATCACCGATAATATAAGCTCCACCTTATTCATCGATTTATAGAATGTATTCACGGCACTATAGCATCAAAGCTTAAATTAAAATACTATAGATTTCAATTTTAGCGTAATTATGCCGTTCATGATATTGGTTCAATAAAATATGCCACCATATATTTCCTACTTTCAACACAGATGGCATAAAAAGCCCATATTTTAGCTCACGCCAAACATGAATATTTAGAATATATTATTCGAAGAGCTTTTTGCCAGGAATAAATAAAACATTCCGAATACCATATTTTATTTAACTTAGATCAACCAATACTTTTATTGACTAAGATTTGTCTATTGAGAAGACTTCTCAAATTTAGCACAATTGTAAACTCCGTTGCGAATTCACACTTTAGAAGAACCAGGTTTCTGTCTAGCTCCTCTATCAAACTCCTAAAGCTTTTCGTCTCCAAAAAGATTTTGTTAATGTCAAAGCATCAACAATTTTATCAAATCCAATTAAATATTTGAACATGCTCTGAAAATCCTCCCTTGATCTTTAATAACCTTCTCCATGAAAACTCTTGACCTTTCAGCTGCCTGTCTCTTGACATTTCATTTCATCTATCTTTCAATTTGAAAATAAAGTGACTTTTAATCATATCTTTTCATCTTTATTTAATTAAATCAATTAATATTAAGTCGGCATTTGCAAATTTAATTTATTTTCAACAACTTAATAAAAATTAATATAATTAATTGTCACTTAAAAATTGGAGGCATTACAATCGTCCCTTCCCAGAGATTGCTTTCTCTCAAGCAACCTACACAGTCGTCCCTTCCCATTGTCTTCAAACCCTTTACCGACAAAAGAAAGCTTGCATTTATGTTCACTTGTCGCGCTCCTCAGTTTCAAAGCAATGTGTGAAAGGCGATGAACCATCAAATGAAATGAGGTGGCATCTGCCTCCAAGAGAAACTAACAGCCATAGCTTTGGATCAAAGTGCAAACAACAAACATCAAGCAAGGATAATGTTCTAACATGTATGTACAAAGGCACAGACAATAGTGTTTGGTGCGTAGAGTTATCTTTATGAAATAGATTAGAGATTTTAAAGGATTTCCTTCTTGCATGTGCATTATAAATTGGAGTTAGGTCGTTTCCTCTGGCTATTGTACATCTAACAAGAAAAATTTGGTACATCTTGAAGTTTTGAAGATCATTGTTTTGGAGATTCATTCGATGTTTGGTGTATCCAAATTCTATAACCTTCACAAATGCACTTGCCTATTCTGATTGGAGATTTAGAAAAGAAATTGTCATTTTCACACATATGCCAACATTACTTGTGTTTTTTAGGTCATCTTCATCATATGGGCCGAGGTCTTCAAGGAATTATATGAGTCGTCAAATGGATAAAGATTAATAGGATTACAGGAGGCTAGAGGCAACGGAGGTAAGAGGTTTTCCATCATCCCAAGCTAACTTCTTGCTTAGGGATGATTCATTGCATGAGAAGCAACTTATTTGTGTCCCTGAAAAGCTGGGGCTTGGCAGATTTGTCCCTAAAGAAAAGAGGGGACTAAATATATTTGTCCCAGAAGAGAGAGGGGGTTTGGCAGATTTGCCCCTGAAGATAAGAGGGGACTTGATATATTTGTGTCCCTGAAGAGAAGAGGGGGCTTGGCATCATGATTGTCCCTTCAAGGAGCGGGGGGCAGGATTTGAATATGATTTGTCAAGCACTTGAGGAGGTGTTAGACATACTTGAAGGAGATGTGGACTTTTAGAGAAAAGGCGTCTCATGTGCAGGCATATCGTTGGTGATTGTTTCCACAACACTTGATGAGGCATTAAGACACACTCGGAGGAGATGTGGACTTTCTGAGGAAAGGCGTCTCATGTGCAACACTGGAGGAGGCATTAACACACTTGGAGGAGATGTGGAATTTCGGAGGAAATATGTCTCATTGTGCAGGGGAGGTGGGAACACTTATGCAGATGGCTTCTAGTTTTGCGGTCAGGAGATCCACTGATGTAGTCAATTCAATGTTTCTTGAGCAAGCGTGGTCAAGAGATCCACCGATGCAGTCAATTTGGTGTTTCTTCAGCGAGCGAAGAGGATTGGTGAAGGCACTTCATCAAAGTCTTCAGAGTGTTGGGTTCAAAACCCTTGCAACTTCCACTCTTGTTCAAATTAATGTAATAAGGGGGGGAATGTTGGCGTATCACATTAATTAGTTAAGTTTTTAGGTTTAGATAAAATAAAATAAATTAGTTTAGATTAATAAATAAATTACTTGTTGGGAAGTTATTCCCATAAGATAGTTTGTAACGGGAATGAAAGGCTTTATAAGCCTCATGAGTGTAATGGAAAGATCATTGAATGAAAATCTGAATACATCAATCTATTGCAGTTTTCGTTCTCCTGTTTTTAGTCGACGATTTCATCATTCTCAAGAAAACAAACATATCCATCTCATGTGCAATATCCAACAAATAGACATATCTCCTTACACTCCCATATAGTTGAATTGCAAATGTAAACGAAGAAAAGTCTGGAAGTGTCATAAAATCTAGATTGGGATCATTACTAATCCATGAGGGATCCAAGAATAAAAGGTCACCAAGTAACAAACAAATCGCTACCCGGTCAAAAGAAGCAGACGACATATCCCAAGATGAAACGAAAATACACTCATGACTAACCACAGTCAACTCTTGAGCGGCTGATCCACTCACTGACTCATCACCAAGATCACTATCATCGTCAAGAAGATGATCCAATCCATTAAGGTCCACGATAGGAGGCAAACCTTATGTTGGTTCCCAAAACCATAGATTGGAAATCCAAGAGCCTGTCGATTCTCCAATAGGATTCCAAATTAGTTCTGGCCAACAAATGGGAATAATCCAAATTCCCCTGCACTTTAGACTTCGCTACACCTAGGCAAGTAAACCTTCACCTCGAACCTAATCACTTTGTTCAAGGCTTTTCTATAGCGAATTTAGACTTTGTGAGTTCTTCGGTTGGCAAAATCCTCAAACTTGATCAATATAAAGTTATGTGATTGTTTGAAATGATTTGAATGTTTGTGTAAGATTTATCAATAATTGATTAGATGCTTGCAAGAATGAAGTATATAGATTTATGACTTCAATTAATAACTCCAATAATTATATTCCAATGATTTTTAAATGACCAGTGCCTTTGTTTATCCGGGCAATAGAGTCAACTATAACAAGGATTATTACATACAACTTTATGAGACAATATTTATTTAAATATCATCAATTACTCCTAAGCTCTGCAAAAGACAAATCTTATATGCAATTCTCCGTTAGTCCAAAAGGAATTTAACTTCTCTGGCTAGAAGTCCGATTAGACAGAGATAAGGAAATATATTTATATTTCACACTATTCTGATTGTCGAACAAAGAATGCAGGAAAATATCCAATGCAAAAATAAAACTCTGTCGGAATAATTCAATAATCTATTTATTGATCACAAAGGACGAATCCACATTTTAGTTGCAATCTCTGTCTTGAAAATAAACAAAAGAGCCTTTTATTTATTATTAAAATTTATATTAAAGTCATGCTTTAATATTTACATCTTCCCTTACAAATATTCTTCTTCTAATTGCTTATTTGAATCCGTCCCTCTCTACATTTTACATTATGTATATATATGTGTTTGAGTGGCTTTCACACCTCTTTAGGGTGAAAAGACAACCCTTATTACAAATTATTTTGAAAAACAATAAACTAACTAAAAAATAACTACCTAACTTTCGGATTTGGGTCTGGTCGAAAAACCAAAACACCTCGTGCAAAGCTAAGATTTTTACTGGAGATAGAAAATTTGATTTTTCGAACTGGGTCGTTTTTAGATTTTTAGAATCCGACCATCTTTAGGCTCTGTCGGCATCATTTTTGCAGCAAGTCAAAATTCCAACATTTTCTGAAGGCTTCGATTACTTAGTTCTATTTATTTGTGTCATAAAGCTTCCTTCCTTTGATTTTTTTAGTATGGAGAAACTTGCTTATTGATAATGGATTTGGACTCTCAAAATTTAGGGTACCACCAATGGCTCTTTCTGGGGACGTATGCTCTATGTGAGCATAGCAAGATTCCAGCTATCTCTGGAGAAGCAGACCAAGTATCCATACTTAATCTGATGCAAAGTAAAATTGGGTGGCCCCAGGCCCCCCAACAGTGAACATTGATCCTTTCCTCCATCGAACACTTGATTCTGATCATGTAACAACTCATTCCTTCTGATCATGGTATGCTTTCCCTTTATCACTTGCTTAGGATCAGAATTGGTCCTTTCCTTATCAGTAAGAGTAATTGAAAAGGAATAAATTCAATAATTTTTTAGCCCCAACATCTTATCCTTTTCTGTATTAGATGCATCATCCCTATGGACAATATTTATTGCTTCATCACTTTGGTCTTTGGTGAATGGAGAATCCCTATGTATTTGATCAATTATGTCTTCTTGCACATAATTTGCTCCATACTCAATATGTTTTTCCTCACAAGAATTTTTTGAAGATAGCTCATATTCAAGAAATATTACTTCACTTTTATCAAGAATCTAATCAGATAGAACACTTGGAAAATTTTCAGAACTATTCTTTAACACATTCTCCTCATGCCTGTTTGATTCCATCTCATCCTCACAAGTTTCATACAACTTATGCTCATATGATGAACTAATGCATGTTTCACCTTCTGAATACCCCTCTCCACACATATCTTGAGTTTCATCATCTTCAAAAGTATCATTAGGTTTTCTATCTTCATCGTGATGTTGATGGACTTGATCGAATAGAAAATTCTCTTCAAATAATGGATTCAAGAACATAGAGAGCTCAGACATATCTTCTTCTTCTTCCTCTTCAAACAATGGATTCAGGAACATAGAGAATTTAGACATGCTTTCCTGAGATATTTCATCTAGATCATCGAGTGTTTGATCAACAAGACTAATATCTTCATTAACATTATCTCCCGAAGCTTCCTCTTGTTCATACACCATATGCAATTCTATTTCATCTCCACTATTTGATTCTTGGAAATTATCATATCCTTCATCTAGTACGCCCTGAATATGAATTGATTCATTAACTTGTCTACTGTGGTGGATTGGGAAAAAAATTGGACCGTTTCTCTCAATATGTTTATGATATTCTATGTCTAACAAGGCTGAAATCTCTTCCACACTGAGATAATCCTCTTCCTCGTTTTCACATTTTCTGATATTTGTTGTCTTATCATGGGTGGTTTCTTCTCCAACCTTGTCCAAAATTTCTTCTATATTTGGATCTGAAGCATCATTTGTATGTTTCACGTTGCATTCATTATATTCTTTTACTTTCTGAAAAAGGAGCTTCAAATCAGGGTAATCTAAAGAGACCCCCAAATCATAAAGCCTTCTTAGAAATTCCATGCTTGAAGGTGCAATATCTGATGGTATCTCCAAATAGAAACCCATCATCCTTATGAACAAACAGGTTGTGGACTCACCCTCTTGTCTTTCCAAATTGAGAAATTCATTCAAAGAGGATATATAAGATTCTTCCTCCATATAGCTTTCTTCTTGTTCATAACATTTTATATCCATTTCCACACAAGTCTCATCTTGGACGGAATCTTCTTCCATCTGATTCAGACTTTCTTCTTCATCAGAATCCAAGGCCTCATCTCTTGTATGTTTCATGTTGTATTCATTATCTTCTGCCTTTATTTCATCATATATATACTTTAGAAAACTACATGACCGAGAGTCATGAGCAATCCCTAATTCATATATTTTATTGCATATTTCATGAGATGAAGGTTTGACCTCTGAAGGTATCTCCTGATAAATATCACACATCCTCATTAACAACTGTATTGTAGATTCACCGTCATACCTTGTCAAATTGAAAAAGGCATCAAGTGGAGACATGCTAAGATCCTCCTCCATGCTGCAGCTTTGGTCTTCACATTGTTCATAACACATGTTATCTTCATCGCTTGCATCATGGAATTCATATAGGAACCATTGTTCAAATTCTTTCCAAGATGAAATACTTTGTGTAGGTAATGATTCATATGCTTGTCTTGGATTGTCTTTTAATGTCCTGACAAATAGCTTCATTACCTGATCCTCTGCACAAATTTCATAATCCTCTATAAATGTATAAAACTTGTCCAAATGCCGAAGTGCTGATTCATCCCATTCTCCATGGAACTTTGGTACAAGTTTTGAAAGTTGTGGGGATAACTTGCTAGGTTCATAATCAAAATTGCTAAAATCCAATGGCCTGATGCCATCTGGAATAAAAGGCTTTCTTTGAAATAATCGATACATTTGAACAAGCTATCTACCATTTCCTTCTGAGTCTTCTCCCTCAATAGAGTTACCAATTGAAATCTTATTAAATAGAGTCGGGACCTTCTTCATAAGGACAAAATCATACAATTGATTCCAAGTTCTATCTCCAGTAGAGTCTAACTCTCTGATCACCAGAAATTTTGAATAATGTTATCACAACTCCCCAGCAGAGTCGCCAATCTGTTGGTTCCCAAAACCACAGATTGGAAATCCAAGAGCCTATCGAGTCTCCAATAGGATTCCAAATTAGTTCTAGCCAACGAATGGGAATAATCCAAATTCCCCTGAACTTAAGGCTTCGCTACACCTAGGCAAGTAAACCTTCACCTCGAACCTAATCACTTTGTTCAAGGCTTTTCTATAGCGAATTTAGACTTGGTGAGTTCTTCGGTTGGCAAAATCCACAAACTTGATCAATATAAAGTTATGTGATTGCTTGAAATGATTTGAATGTTTGTGTAAGGTTTATCAATAATCGATTAGATGCTTGCAAGAAGGAAGCATATAGATTTATGACTTCAATTAATAACTCCAATAATTATACTCCAATGATTTTTAAATGACTAGTGCCTTTATTTATTTGGGCGATAGAGCCAACTATAACAAGGATTATTACATACAACTTTATGAGACAATATTTATTTAAATATCATCAATTACTCCTAAGCTCTGCAAAAGAAAAATCTTATATGAATTCTCCGTTAATCCAAAAGGAATTTAACTTCTCTAGCTGGAAGTCCGATTAGACAGAGATAAGGAAATATATTTATATTTCACACTATTCTGATTGTTGAACAAAGAATGCAGGAAAATATCCAATTCAAAAATAAAACTCGGTTGGAATAATTCAATAATCTATTTATTGATCACAAAGGACGAATCCACATTTTAGTTGCAATCTCTTTGCCTTGAAAATAAACAAAAGAGCCTTTTATTTATTATTAAAATTTATATTAAAGTCATGCTTTAATATTTACATCTTCCCTTACAAATATTCTTCTTCTAATTGCTTATTTGAATCCGTCCCTCTCTACATTTTACATTATGTATATATATGTGTTTGAGTGGCGTTCACACCTCTTCAGGGTCAAAAGACACAACCCTTATTACAAATTATTTTGAAAAACAATAAACTAACTAAAAAATAACTACCTAACTTTCGGATTTGGGTCTGGTCGAAAAACCAAAACACCTCGTGGAAAGCTAAGAATTTTACTAGAGATAAGAAATTTGATTTCTCGAACTGGGTCGTTTTTAGATTTTTAAAATCCGACCATCTTCGGGCTTTGTCGGCATCATCTTTGCAACAGGTCGAAATTCCAACATTTTCTAAAGGCTTTGATTAGTTAGTTCTATTTATTTGTGTCATAAAGCTTCCTTCCTTTGATTTTTTTAGTATGGAGAAACTTGCTTATTGATAATGGATTTGGACTCTCAAAATTTAGGGTACAACCACCTTCAACAATCTTAAGAGGTCCAACAAGCAAATCCATTGATTCCAACTCAAACTTACACACCACATCTAAATTACACGTCACACTTGTGTCATCAAATTCAAGAGGTGCTCCATCATCCAACTCGAAGAGTGGATTATCTAATGTCCAATCAGTACTCAACACACAAAGAGGGTTATCCACAATCTAAAAAGAATTCCCTCTTTCCAACTTAGGCCCATTATCCTATTGTCCTAAATCTGATAATGCCAATTTAGGACATTGCTCTAAGGCAAAGAGTTCCTGAGTTTGGTTAAGCTCGTCAATGACCTGTTTGACTCCCGTTGTCATTACTTTGTTTTCCTACTCCCTTAACTGTTCATTGACAAAAAACTGATTTTCTGCTTCTAGGAGAGCTCTTTGTGTATCCTCAAGTGTATCCTTAGCATATCTAAGCTCCGTGATGAGCCTATTGACTTCATCTTGTTTTCCTTCTAATGAATTGGCATAAAATCCAGCAACCTTTAAGATGTGTGTTATTCCTAACCGGTTACTGAGAGGGCGGGGGGGGGGGGGCTGAATCAGCAAACACTATTTCTATTGCAATTTAAAACTTGTATAAAGATTCTTGCAAGATAAGCAGAATGTAAACAATCATCCACAAGCATAAATAGAAATACACAGATCAACACATCATGTATACGTGGAAACCCTCGGTTAGAAAGAAAAAACCACAGTGAGACAGAGCTCACAACTTCACTTCTGTAGTAATAAAGATGCCATGTTAGGAGATTACAAAGCACTTGTGAAGGTGCTACTCGGTAAAGGGATTTGATAGAAGATTGGTTAAGATTTTAACTCTGTTAGGAGTTGCCTGGTTAAAGGACTTTCAACATCAGCAAAGATGTTACCAAGTTAAAGGATTTTTACAAAGAACCGATTAGGGTTCACCCTAATTGAAGGATTTCAATATGCTTTCAGACATTATAAAAGCAATGATCTTAACTTGACACTCTCTGTCTGATTAGATCATACCTGTTGATCTTTCCCGGTTTTGCCTACCTGTTAATCTTTTTGCCTTTCACCTCTGTGACTGTAGCACTTCTCTCAGAAGGTATCTCTCTTTTGCTCTGTATATTCAACAACTATGAACAAATTTTCTTGCATCCTATGACCTGTATTTATACACAAGTTCATCTCAATGAAACCATTAACTCATAGAACCGCCAGGCTGTAAACTCGTCCTTAAATCATGCAACAAAACAAAAAGGCTTTGCATTCTGATCTCGAGTTTACCTTGAAACATCCACGTAGAAATAAAACTAACTCCTGTTAAAAAGTTAACTTAAGTTCTAAATGGTGGATGCTTCGCATAATCCGGTTTTAACTCAAACTGCTCCGCATAATCCGGTGTGGATCTTTATGCAGTTTGACCGGTATTAATCTTATACCCGGTCTATCCCTATATGTAATATACGACCGGTACAAAGTACATTGTTCGGTCTACCGGTGCATCTCCTCCATTTCATCTACCGGTGCATACACTCTATTATAGTCTACCGATGCCTTTAAAGTAAAGTGAGTGAACTACCGGTGAACCTATACCGGTGGGAATGGTGTTTGCATCTGACTTCACTAATGACAACTTAAATTTGCTAACAATCTTCCCCTTTGTCATTGGTGGCAAAACCATACTCACTCATCATAATTAATACTTCCCCTGTCCAAATGGTTGAGCTCTTCTGTTCTATAGCTAATCTGTCCTGTGTCTTTTCTGAGCTACTTGCCTTCTGACCATTCTGACCTTCTTCCCATTTCTTCTTCTTCCCCTTTTTGCCTCCATAGGACAAAGGGTTAAGCTTCACTGTTTATTTTACATTTGGAGCTTGGTGAAGATATCCCTATAAATATTCTTCGCTGAGTGAAGAAATGGAGACCATTGACCGGTGACATGTTCGAGATTCTTGAGTGCTGCTTTCAGCGATACTATGATATTTTCCATGTCTTCTACTATTTTGTAGTCCGGTTCATTGATCAGATTTTCTGCCGAAGTTGTTTGTTGCATTGCGTCAAATGTGGGGGCCAGAAACAATTGAAATCCAATAATGTCTTGGATTCTCTTGGTCTTCTCTTCAGAAGTCTTTCTCAAAATGAGAGCTAGACTTGTCATTTCTCTGCTGAAGTCTGTTGCAGACTTATTCTTTATGTCAAACTAAGAAGACTGAGCTCTTATGTCTTCTGAAGTCTTTGTTGACTTCTCTATCAGAACTTACATGAATGTATCAAAATTGGAAGTTTTGGTCATCAAACCTCCAAATACTTGAATCTGTTGTTGAAGTACCCTTAAATTGGTGGATACAGTCACCTTTATATCTTCAACCTGTTTATGGAGAATTTTGATTCTCTTCTTCTCATAATGGTCAATTGCTACTGTCTCTGGATCAGTTAGATCTTCACCGATCGCTTGTGCCAATACTTCCAGTTGATCAATCACAGGTTCATCTTCATCGATGTCAACATCAGGTACAAAATTGCACATTATATTCTTGACACTTGTTAGGACCATGTCCTGTTTCCTCTTGGTTAGCTCCTTTAGCTGCCTTGTTGACATTTTGCTGATGTCAACCACAGTCTCGATAGCCTTGCTCTTTTTGGCTTCTTTGTCTTCGACAAATGATAACTTCCTCTTGGATGAGGAGGAGCTTGGTATATCTACCTGTTCTTTTTGACCGGGCGGCTGTACCGGTTGTTCTTCCGTAGGAATCTCTTGTTCCTTCTCCGGTTGAACTTTTTGTTCTGGTAGTTCATCATTTACCGGTTGAACCTCTTCTTCTGCAAGTTTTTCTTCGTCATTTAGTGCTTCCACTTCCGGTTGCACTTCTACTTCCGGTTGTTCTTCCTGTGTTTGTTCCATTTACTCTTCTGCAGGTACTTCCTCTAGGAGCTATTCTTTTTGTGGAAATTGCTCTTCCGATGGGACTTCTTCCTGGTGTTGCTCTTCAGCTGTATGCAGATCTCCCACAGCAATTTCTTCTTCGACACCTATAGTGTTGTCAGTGGTCATGTTGACTGATGACTCTCCCAGATTTACTTGTTCACCAAACGTGAACTATTTTGTATGACTCTTCTCCTTACTGGTTGTAGGTTCTTCACAAGAAGTGAATTGAACAGGTGGTGCTTGTACTGTTTGAGTTGGATCCTGTGGACCTGTTCCCTCAAGAGCATTGAAGTCATACTGTTGCCAGAAATCTAAGGTCTCTTTGTAGACTTCCTTTTCATATCCGTTGAGTATCTTGGCAACTCTATACTTGGTATCCAAGTTCATTAATGCTTCCTCTAGTAGAAGCTTGATTCTTTCTTCACTGAGACTAGGTCTAACCTTAGATAATGTCTCCTTGTTGATTCTAGTGTTGGTGCCAAAACCGGTTCTCCATTTGGTCATTAGTCTAGATTTTAATTCAGGAGGAAACTTGGCCCTATAGTCCCTTGGAGTTATGTTGTAGTCCATAAAAGTTTCCACTATAGCTACTATGACTGAATGTTTATCCTCTTCTCCTAGCACGCTATACCATCTAGCGGCATTATCTATTTCTCCAAAATCCATTACCTCATCAACTATTTCATTGACAGTCATAGCTCAAGTCTTACCTTTATCCGGAGAGATAAGAACAGTTGAGCGTGCTGGATCACTGCCTTTATCATCGATGATGTCGACAAAGACTAGTTTGGTAGGAATCTTTTCTTTGACCGGTACTTCTGCTCCAGGAACTCCTTTTCCTTTTCCAGTATCGATGACCGGTGGCTCAGTTACCCTTTGGTGTGCTTCTTCTGCTTGTTTCTAGGTCTGAAGAAGTTTGGTCCACATTGCTACTCCTTCCTCGTGAACCTTCTCGGCTTCTCCAATGAGCATTAGACCAATCCTCTTCTTTGTCAGGAAATTTTGTTGATGCACTTCTGCTTGGTGAGTGGCCTCTTCTAGAGTGAGATGGTTCTAGACCTCAAGTAGAGCTCGAATCCTTAGCTCCTTTTCTCTGTCCATTAAAGCTTTCCATCTAGCTTCAATAATTTGTAGGAGATCATCAGATACAGTCCTGTGAAGTTCGGTAGGATGCAAATTAAACTTATGAATGCAGTACACTAGCGCTTCTTCAATTTTCCTTCTATCTTCTTCATTAGCCAGTTGATATCTTTTGCTGACAACACCCATTCCGCCAAACTCTTTCAATCCTGCCACAAATTCATCAATTGTGGGCTTTCTCTTTCTTGGCGGATCCTCCTTTACCGGTTTGCCATTTTGGTGGATCCTCCTTTACCAGTTTCCCAGATGATGGAGATATTGTCATTGATGTCAAAGGTTTGAATGAAATTGTCATTAATGGATTAATAAGTATGCGTTATGGAGAAACATGTATTGAATAATAGAAAACAATACTGAATCTATACCATAAATGATGCCATGAATATAGCCAAGTTTGTGCACATAAAGTAAGAAGGATATAGTAAACACCAACAAGGATATCAGAGCTTGCATAAATAAACAGTTCGAAGAATACGGAAGGATATGAAGTCACTTTCAGTTCATTGACTCTACAACAGTCCAATCAATGATGTATGAATTTATCAAAACTACAATCAGAACTATACAACAAGTTTATTTAATAAAGATCAAGAATTGTTTGTGAGATGAGTTGGTTACGGTTACACAGCGATAGAAACAACAATATTCACAGTGATAGTATAGCATTCACAGTGATCAGTAAAAGATATAAACAGCTTGAGCCTGATGAAAGATAGAGCCCCAATGAAAGTATAAACAGAAAATAGTTGAGACAAAAATCAGATGAAGACAAAAGAAAATAAAGACAAAAATCAGATAAAAACAAAGTGTTTACTGTGATTAAAATATCAGTAAATAAACAACATCGATAATAAATAAAAGGGTTTGCATACGGTGAATAAGACAAAACTAAGAACAAGATAAAAGGTAAGAGTAAGACAAACCATAAAGGCAACATTTATTCAAATAAATGAAGTTGCCGATAATATAAGAAGATACGAGTTTATTCTATGTCAGCAAAGGCAGTAATTATTCCATGTCAGCGAACAGGAGTATTGGGTTTATAAAGCCACGTCAAAGGTGCCATCGGGTAAGACATTAAGCTATGTATCATTTAACATCACAAATGGAGCAATGGATTAATAAACTTGAAGCCCGATAATCAGGAAGGAGGATGCGTCTCTTTAAACTAAAGATATTAAAGTGTGATTAATAAAGTGAGAGTTATAAAACTACCGAAATCATATAATCAGTGATTTATTTAAAAAGGGTAATTTATTAAGATTATTTGTAAGAGACGTGACTCATTGAAAAGTCACATCCCCCCTTACCAATAAAATATATAATATGGAAGAAGTTATTTGAAAAAGACAAGTCAGCAATTGGAAAATAGAAGAGAAGAAAAGCAGTGAGAAGAAGAAAAGAAAAAGAGAGAAATATATATTCAGATTTTAATCTGATATATATATATATATATATATATATATATATATATATATATATATTCAGGAGAATACAAGTGTGGATAAAATATAAATTATGTATTTCGATTTATAATCTGATATATATATTATATATTTACATGTGTAAAGATATATCTTTGAAAATAAGAAGAAAAGTGAAGTGTTATTGGCTGACTTGAAGAGATAAAAGCTACACAGTATCCATCATCAGTTGAAGAGAGCAACAGTGTCAAGGTGGAAAAGCAGTTTGTGTGTAGTGGGTTGGTGCTCACAAAGACAGAAGTAGGAGTTGGTGCTTCCAGTAGGTCGGTGCCTGCGAAGTGTGGGAGTTGGAGCTTCCAGTGAGTCGGTGCTCATAAACATAGGGGTTGGAGCCTCTAGTGGGTCAGAGCCTACAAATCATCGTAAAAGAACAAGTTTATATAAAAAGCATTTATTTGTCGTGGTTTTCTCCCACATTGGGTTTCCACGTAAACATTGTGTTATTGTGTTGATGTGCTTAACTGTTTATTTCTATATTTGAAGTTACTTATGTGAAAAAGGTTTTAAATTGCAAAAGTTGTTATTATACTGATTCACCCCCCCTCTCAGTATACTTGTGTGCTCTTCACCAGAAGCCCTCTTTCTGACTAGAGGAACAGTTTCTTCAGTTTCTGTTTCCTCTCGTTCTTCTCCTTGGGTACTGGGTACTGGTTGAGCTCTCTTCCTTTGAGCCTTAGGTTGTTTTGTCACCAGCTTCTTCTTCGGTGCGGGAGTCCTTTTTGTATAGACATTCTTGATTGGAGCTCTTTTCTTCAAATTATCCTAGATCTCTTCATAGGTACCAAACCGGTAAGCAGTGAGATCTAGGTCAGCTTCGGTCAAGGCCTTTGCATATGCCTTCGTTGTCTTGGAGGTGATCTCGTAGCCTAGCTTTGGAGCGTACCCTGTTCTCAGTTCCACTGCTTGAATAATGCAGTGATCGGTGGAAACCATAAAACAAACATCATCCTTATATGAGTCAACAATAGTTGACGGCACCCACTCCCTTGTATGCATTCTCAGTCGAAATGCCTCAAAATATTCAATCATAACTTTACCAAGCTGGTTTCCCAGTTGGTTGGCCATTTCACTAATTTGATGCATAATCGGTCGATCGGTTCCCTATGTCACCTTTCCAATTCCCGGGAAGAAATTTTGATAGTAGAAGTAGAGACATACTAGTAGGGTCCCGTACTTCATGGATTTCTTCTTAACAATGTCGAGCTTCTTCATATTTTCAAATATCTGACCTCGGAGCATTCCGCAGAGATCGTACTTGGCGTTGTCATATATTATCCGGTGAGCGGCATGAATAGCTCCTCCCAGTATGCTATTCAAATTGCTGGACTAATAGATTTTATACCCTATCACCGCGGATGCGAACCAAACTCCTTCGTCTTCGATGTCGTTCACGGTCATAAGTCAACCATCGGATTTGGACTTTGTCAGCTTAGTGACGATAGCATTGGAGATAGTTCTTAGGGTTAGTGCTTCCCCTTCCTGACTGTACCTAGTCACTCGATGCAAATCCTCCTTTGTGATTTGTGTAGCTGCACCCTTTTGGAGCCAAAACCTTGGATCGTACACACGACTGAGAACCAGTCGAATCCAATTTGGTTGGAAGATGGTTGGATAGCTAACTCTGTTGATGAGACCGAACGACACCAGCTTCACGTATCTATCAGGAAGCCTTCTGTCTTCACACAGCGAGAGATACTCGCTCTGGATGAAAGTCTCTCCTAGTTCTTCCTGCTTGGCATGAATGAAGGCAGTCACATCTTCTGTCATGAGAACACCCTCACGCACGCAAGATAGTGCACCATTCATGTCGTTCGCCCTCTTCTAAATTGGCATGATGTCATAGACAGGTCGATCAACTTGATTTCCTTGAATCAGCTTCGCGACGGATGATGAAGATGCCATTGCTAACAACCGGCCAATAGAAAGTAGCTTGATCAGTCTAACAGACAATATCTTTCGATGATCAAAGCACGAGAATATTACTCAAGCATAAAAATTGTTAATCACAAAATCGCAAAGTAAAAGTAAATGAGTAATCCTCCTTTCTTTATATAGGGTTAGGGCATAACGGTAATTACCACAAGGTAACTATTGTTAAATGGCTACAACATTAATTGCCTTACCTAACCTTTATTTCCTTTTTCGCCAACCAGTATTCAGGCTTTTTCGGTTGAGCAAACCCCGGTTGATCAATGCTTACCTGTCCGGTTATACTTCCTAACTAAGTGAGTGGGTTGCTCACTAGTCCTACCAGGAACAGTAGACGAGCTACCAGTTCCCCCTAAGCCCTGTAGGCTCAGTTTGCTGAAGAGATATCACCATCGACCGATGATGATCTTTCCTCTGTCTTGTCCTCAGCGGAGTTATTTGATTCCTTTTTGAACCAAATCTGCTTGACTGCTTTCTCGGTCTTCTCTTCTTTATTGTTCTTATTTGAGGATGAGGTCTTCTCCACCGGTTTGACTGATTCTTTCCTTTTGTTCATTGACCGGTTCCTTCAGTCTTTAGCTAGGTGTCCAACTTTGTTGCAGGAGTAACAAACTATCTCAGTTGCCTTCCATGGATTCACCCTTCTATTGTTAGGTGATTTACACCAGGAGTCATTGTGACTGTTCATGCCACAGTTAGCACAGTTGGTTGTGCTCCGGTTCTTGTTTCTTTTGGGGAATACAGGTCTCGGTGGGGATCTAAATGCCATTGTCTTTGATCTGCATTCCTCAACTTTGTGTCCAAACTTATTGCATGCGTAGCAATAGCCCTTGAAGCTTCCCCTGCTTCCACTGGACACAGTTGTGGGGCTCGACCAACATTCATTGGTCTTGTGGCCATACTTGCAACAGTTTTTGCAGTAACTGTTGTTTGGCTTTACCGGTGCATTCTTGCAGTCATTTGTTCTATGACCCGATTTCCCACAATGATTGCAAGAGGTGTTAAAAGTCTTCTTACCTTTTTGTGCCAGCGGCTTCTTCTTATCCTTCTTGCTTGTCTTGGCTTCAGAAGACTCACCAGTTTCCTTGGTACTCTAACCGGTGAAGCCAAGTCCAATGGGATCTTTGTGCTTTCTATGAGCTTTCAGCTGTTCATCAAGCTTGGCAGAGTTTTCGTTGTATCTTCTGAGTGTTTCATTTATTTCTTCAAGTTCTTTCATCTATTCCTTCAGTTGATACAACTCTATTGCTAGCCTTTTGCATGCTTCATCTCTATCATGCCAACCCTTTTGCATGTTGGCATTTTCTTGAGTGACAATTTGCACGTCTTCTTGAAGTTGCAAAACGACAAGATCATTTTCTCTTGCCGCTTCCTCTGCCAGATTCCTCGCTCTCTCAAAGGTTGTTAAGGACTTGACTGTTGTGTTTCTTTCGTCTTCAACTTTCCTCTTTTTCTCAATCAATTCAGTCATCCTTAAGGCATTGTCTTCTTGCTCCCTCTTTAGGTTGGAGATCTGATCAGTTAGGATCTGGTTCCTCTCCATGAGCTCAGAGACTCCCTCCTCAGCTTCATCAGATCACTCTGCCCAGAGAGTTCATCAATAGTTTCATTGCTCTCACTCAACTGCAGAGCCAGCTCCCTTCTTTTGGCAAGTGATCTTCTCAGCCTATTCTCTAGAGAGGCAATGATGTCGTTGGCTTCCTCAAGCTGTTTCTGATACCTGTAACCCTCCATGATCTTTTTCTCAAGCGGTTAAGCTTTATATATTAGAGAACTGAGCTCTGATACCAATTGTTATTCCTAACAGGTTACTGAGAGAGGGGGGGGGGTGAATCAGCAAACACTATTTCTATTGCAATTTAAAACTTGTATAAAAATTCTTGCAAGATAAGCAGAATGTAAAAAATCATACACAAGCATAAATAGAAATACACGGATCAACACATCATGTATATGTGGAAACCCTCAGTTAGAAGGGAAAAACCATGATGAGACAGAGCTCACAACTTCACTTCTGCAGTAATAAAGATGCACTGTTAGGAGCTTATGAAGCACTTGTGAAGGTGCTACCTGGTACAGGGATTTGATAGAAGATCGGTTAAGATCTTAACTCTGTTAGGAGTTGCCTAGTTAAAGGACTTTCAACATCAGCAAAGATGTTACCCGGTTAAAGGATTTTTACAAAGAACCGATTAGGGTTCACCCTGATTGAGGGATTTCAATATGCTTTCACAACTTATAAAAGCAATGATCTTAACTTGACACTCTTTGTCTCATTAGATCATACCTGTTGATCTTTCCCAATTTTGCCTAGCTGTTGATCTTTTTGCCTTTCACCTCTGTGACTGTAGCACTTCTCTCAGAAGGTATCTCTTTTCTGCTCTGTATATTCAACAACTATCAACAACTTATTTTCTTGCGTCCTATGACCTGTATTTATACACAAGTTCATCTCAATGAAACCCTTAACTCGTAGAACCGTCAGGCTGTAAACTCGTCCTTAAATCATGCAACAAAACAAAAAGGCTTTGCGTTTTGATCTCGAGTTTACCTTGAAACTTCCACGTAGAAATAAAACTAACTCCTGTTAAAAAGTTAACTTCAGTTCTAAATGGTGGAAGCTCCGCATAATCCGATTTTAACTCAAACTGCTCTGCATAATCCAGTGCGGATCTTTATGCAGTTTGACCGGTATTAATCTTATACCCGGTCTATCCCTATATGTAATATAAGACCGGTACAAAGTACATTGTTCGGTCTACCAGTGCATCTCCTCTGTTTCATCTACCGGTGCATAAACTCTGTTATAGTCTACCATGCCTTTAAAGTAAAGTGAGTAAACTACTGGTGAACCTATACCGGTGGGAATGGTGTTTGCATCTGACTTCACTAATGACAACTTAAATTTGCTAACAATGTGATCTCTATCCGAGAGTAAATGCAAGTAGTCTGATTTTAGTGACCCTAATGCTTCTTTGACAACTTGCAAATCAGCAAGATAAAATGTACCTTCCATCCCTTTTTGTTTCTCCTGAACCTTCCAATAGAGGTCTTCTATGTTCTTGTGAATGTCATCAAAATGTACTAAAGCTGCAATAATAATATCATCAATGACCTTTAACTAGCTCTTCAAATTATGTGATTCAAATGGCCTATCACCAAAATTAACCTCATCTAATGAATTTTCTGATTTGTCCTCAAGATCATGTCATGCTAAAGATCTTTGATCAAGCTCAACAATGTGACTTGGGCTGCCACACATTAAAATTCCTGATTTGTCTTCACTTGTAAAATCAATACCACCATTAAAGACATCGAACTTACTAGCTGAGGCCTTGCATTCCTTGAGTATGAATGGTGGGACAACGCTAAGGGAAATCAAAGAAGTACTAGTAGAATCCATACCTTCTTGTGATTCATCATTGTCAAGCCTTAAATCAACATGCTCTATGATTACCTCTTGTGTAGATGTTTCGTATGATTTTTCTTTATTGAGTTGGTTGGATTGCATGATTAAGCCTGCTGCAATGTCTTCATTGTCATGCAACTCTTCTTCATACGAAGTTTTAGTGACTTCATTAGAGACATCCTAAGACTCAAGCATACTCCTTCCTTGAGTTATGCCATCATCAAATTTTGAAGCCACATTTGTTGGTATGTTCATAACACTACTTGGCTGCAATAGTTCCCTTTCCATATTAGCTCCACATATGTGATTAAGTGACCAATGTCCCTGACAAGCGAAACAAATCTGCTCTTTCCTCATCTGGTTCTTGCTCTTTTCCGGATTCGCTGCCTCTCTTTTTGTCTTGACTTTTATGTCTGGTTTGAAATTTTTTCACCTATAGGCTGATTATTGACAGCTGAAAACTCCTGATATAGATTTTTGCAAACTCCTTGTGCAAGGTCACAACCTATCTTTCAGTATTGTTTCTTTGCCAAAACAGACTTGTGTTGTAGCCTTGGATGAAAGTCAATGTAATCAATTGAGTGTAGATCTTTCTTAACATGTATAGGGAGAGTATCATATCCATCAAACATTCTGACTACTTATTCTCGTTTATCTTGCCGCAAATTTTGAACTAACTCTCGTTGGGCTTGACCAAGGTCCTTCATGGTCTTTTCTAGACTTGGCATTTTTCCCATAATAGATTAACTTGCTGTCCAAAAATTCAATCGACTGATTTACCCAACAGGATGGCAGGTTCGATGCTCTGATACCACTGTAATAACCCCTACCAGTTCAGACCTCAAAATCTCATTACAGATCACAAATTCACTGAGTGGGCATTTGAACAAACACTTTCCATACCGTTCTATTTACAAGGGAATCCCTGTTTATTAGTCTTAGACTCAAGTCTGCTGTTAACTGTGTTGAATGTGTTGAATATTTGAGCAGAGACAAGCATATAATGCACACAATACACAGGAAAGATTGCAGTCGGAACACAAACAACAGTAGTAATATCTGAGCCTTAATTAGCAGCAGTTCCCTGATTTGAATATCCAGAACTAGCTGCAGACTTAATTGAAAAAGGTTTCCATTTACATTCAAGAAATAAGCATGCAATCTAATAATAACTGTGACATATATTTCAATCTGAGACAATATTTAATTTGCAACAATGAATCAGAGGCTTAAACTGATCGATATCTGATCTTAGCAAGGAATGCCACCATAAGAGTAGACAAACAGCTGGTGAATTCAACGCCTTACTTGAATGGCAGCAATCTAAGCATCAACTTGTGCAATTACTGAGAATAGCCTTGATCACGAAGCAACCCATACACAGAGTTCTGTTCTAGAAAGTATTTTATGAATCACAATCTGACTCAGAGTCTTTTCCCGTGCCAATCAATGGCTGAACCCAAAGGGAGGGGGGAAACCTTTATTCTTAAACCAATTTCATCGTGAACTTTCTCACAGCAAAGTTGACCATGCATGGCACCATCCAGCTAACACCATGCTTGACTCATATCAAAGTTCCAACTTCTGATACCTTTTGTTACAGCTGTATGGGAAAGGGGTGTAGCTCTACCCAGATTTGATGCTTCTTGCTGTGTATGTGACCACCGCTTCCGGCAATGAAGAGTCCCATACTACAGTCTCCAGCAAATAACAATAAATCTGCTCCAGATTTTCAAATATCTCCTGTCTAATATTTAAGTTGCTTACCCAGTGATTATATGACAATCTTCAGCAGCTCTCGAGTATAATCACAATCGATGAGATTTCGGCCCATGTAAATATTTTATTCAAGACTATAGTTTGGCACCAAAATTATTTGTCTCCACGGAGTTAGACTTTCACGGCAATGAGAAATATTAAATTCAAATGTTCCAGAAATATTGACAGCGGCTTTTAGGAGAGATAGCCATAATTATTATTGGCCCCAAATGAATATTACGGCACATAATGTCAAACCTTACTGCTTTGGGTTTAATTGCCCAAATAAATGTTTGCTTCTTTACAGAAAAATATTAACTTCCACCAAAACTATATATTAACCATAATATATCACCGATAATATAAGTTCCACCTTATTCATCAATTTTTAAAATGTATTCACGGCACTATAGCATCAAAGCTTAAACTAAAATACTATAGATTTCAATTTTAGCGTAGTTAAGTAATTAAGTCGTCCATGATATTGGTTCAATAAAATATGCATCCATATAATATTTCCTACTTTCACCGCAAATAGGATAAAAACCCCGTATTTTAGCTCACGCCAAAGATGAATATTTAAAATATATTATTCAAAGAGCTTTCTTCCAAGAATAAATAAAACATTCCGAATACCATATTTTATTTAACTCAGATCAACCAAAACCTTTATTGACTGCAAATTTGTCTTCTGAGAAGACTTCTCAAATTTAGCACAATTGTTAACTGCGAAGAACCAGGAACCAGGTTTCTGTCCAGCTCCTCTATCAAACTCCTGAAGGTTTTCATCTCCAGAAATTCTCTGTTAATGTCAAAGCATCAACAATTTTATCAAATCCAATTAAATATCTGAACATGCTCTGAAAATCCTCCCTTGATCTTTAATAACCTTCTCTAGGAAAACTCTTGACCTTCCAGCTACCTGTCTCTTGACATTCCATTTCATCTGTCTTTCAATTTGAAAATAAAGCGACTTTTAATCATATCATTTTATCTTTATTTAATTAAATCAATTAAAATTAAGTCGTCATTTGCATATTTAATTTATTTTCAACAACTTAATAAAAAATTAATTTAATTAATTGTCACTTAAAAGTTGGGGATCAGTTGGCATCATATCTATATTTGGAAAGTGGATGGATTATTCCCATGAGTTGATATTGGAAATTATCAGGGGTTTAATGATTTAAGTTAAATTATTAAAGTTAAAACAAGTTTAACTTTAATAATATTAATTATATTAAATGTCTATGATATGACGACATAAAAGGGATTAAAGTGTATTTAAGTAATTTTCATAAAGTGACTTTATAAAATGACAATATAAAATAAAGTAACTTGGAGAAACTTCAGCAAACAGTTTAAACTTTGGTTCTTTCGTGGTCCCTTAGACCACTGGTCTCGTGGACGTCATTAAAACTTCTTCATTCATTCATTCATTCTGGATATGTTTCAATCACATAAAGAGGCTTTATAATCGAGGTGTACTCTCATTTGGAGGATGTTATGTATTTTAAAGTTGAAGTTATTTCTCCATTGTTACTGAGATTCAGTGACTGGTTTTCCAAGGACGAAACCCCTTGGAATTTTAAGGTTGGACGAAACCCCAACTTTCCAAGAGAGGTGAACCCATCTTCGAAGTTTGCTATTGAGTCTAATAGTGGATGTTTTAATTCGAATAAGTTGTGTTGCAGATTGAAGGTGACATAAACAAGTGTCATGAATAGTGTCACAGCTACAGTAGTCCTTAACAGTGTCCCAGCTACAGTGATCATGAACAGTAGCGCGGCTACAGTATTTGGTTTCAGTATAGGGGTTAATGCCTTCATCTTGGTCACAATTGGCCTTCCAGAAGACAACTTTCTGAGAATGTAAGAGGGCCAGCATTTCCAGTTTTTTTAGTCTTTTCCAAATTTTATCATTTCAGTCTCCTACCTCATATTGTCCACTTCCTGCAGCATTGGACAGCATTTTCAGTTTGTTCAAGATTGGCTAATAATCAGATATGCAAAGTCATGTTTATAACACTGTAATTCCATGTTTTATGAAGTTATCTCAATCTGATTCCTGACTGTCATACGTTCTGTAACTAGTTGTTTCAGACTTGATTCCATGAAATAAAGGTCATTTCTTGAGCTTTATAGTTATTCATGTTCATGCTTCGCTGCTTTCTTATTTCTTCATGTTATATTACCATCTGTTTTTATAAAACAAGCATTTAAACTTCAAACAACTCAGAAAATTCAAATTAGACTTTGCGGAACAACTATTCGACAAAATGCCGAAGGGTCAAAATTGAAAAAGTTAAGTCTGAGTTAGCCAGGGATCTTAGAGTCTCCTAGTCCACAACATTTGCAGAGAAGTCCAGTATAATTTTGGTTAACAATCTCTATGTACCCCCACTAATTGCATTGCTTGCAATGTATAATAGGGCATCATTTTGAATCATATCGTATCCTGCTTCTTCTTTATTAAATCTATTATCATTACATCTTTTGTTTTGGTATACACCTAGGGATACGTTGGTATTTTTCAATTTTGGTGGCATACATGGAGGAATGAACTATTCTCCTTGTGTAATGAGTAATTCTCTACTCCTTGATTTCAAATTGTATGGACATTCTTTAGTTGAGTGGTACAAGAGCTGACAAATTTCACAAAATAAATTCTTCAAACAATTGGTTTCATGATATCCTTTACATTTACATTTTGTGCACTAAAGTTTTTTGTTCTCCTCACTGCTCATTTTTTCTTGTCTTTGGCTCTTTCATCATGCAAAGCATGTCTTTCCAAGTGCTTGTATTGTCCCTGATTCACCCTCGCTACTATCATCCAAACTGTTGTCATCTTCCATTTTCCTTTTTTCATGTGAGGACATATTGTCTTCATTCTCTATGCCCATGGCACAATTATATGCTTCAGTATGGGAAGATAGAGATACTACCTTCATCTTTCTTTATATGAGAAAACAAGGCCTTCAACAAACCATTTTTTCTTAAGTCCAATTTCACCAAAAGTTATTTTAAGACTTTGCTTGTAAGCCCTTTGTTCTTGTATGTGCTTTGTATTATAGATCTCTGCTACAATTTCATTGTCATCTCTTAGATATTTGAATTCTTCCTCAAAAAACTTTCTTTAATATACTAATATACTTAGTAGATTATTATCAACAATTTGCATTATAGATCTCTACTACAATTTCATTGTCATCTCTTAGTAATTTGATTTCTTCCTCAAAAAACGTAATTTAATATACAAATATACTTAGTTACTAGATTATTATCAATAGTTATAAAATTAAAAAGAAAATGGATAGTTTTGACCATAAGATTAAGCCCATGATAAGATTCATATGCCATCGCCATGTGCAAAATGCATTTTCTTTCTAACAAAAGGTGATTATGTACTTAACTTTATTAGGACAGCAGTTGCGCTCTATTCATACTATACATTTCTTTCCCCTATGAGGGCAGTCAACATTTCATAATTTCAAACATAACTTGTGATGCTTATACTATGGCATTAAATGATCTCCTATTACAGTCTTCTTTTGATTGATTACCTAGGATCTCTCACCATTATATCTATTTTTCAATCATTTGAATGTATTAGTATGATAATTTCTCCAACTAATGCAGGATATTTTCAAAATTAAAATTTGAACGAAGAAATTACGCATATGCATATCAACTACAAAATTTTAATATCATCAACAGAATGTTCCAAAATTGCTATATCAATTCTATGTTATCAGAACATACAAAAAGGTATCAATGATGAATCAACACATTACCAATTCCGACAATCACAGGAAGGCCCTTGGCATCAAGTAAGGTCTGCAGAGAAACCCAAAAGAATAGGGCAAGTTATTAGCACAAACTACTTAACAAACAATTTTTGGAAAAGAATTGAATATTATTAAGTAGGACATCAATAAGCTTTTCTTTTCACTTAACTATCTAGGAAATCAATTTGTTTACTTGCCTGAACTGCTTGCACAGCAAGAAGTAATCCCCTGTCCAAGTCATATGAATCAGGCATGGGTACCAGCTGGATAGCATCCCTGAAAGCAGAAGAATCTGCAAGTGTTTCATGAGAGAAGCCTAAGATGGTGGTATGACTAGAGAAAAATGCCAATTTTCAAATCCAAGAACAATCTCATCTCACAAAGTTGAATCATCTAGACATTATCCTTCATTTCTTTTATTATGAATTATTTTCACAAAGATATTGACAAATTATCAGACCTGCAAACTCTTTTTCTGAGTATTCCATGGCCCCTAAAGCAGTAGCAACATGCCATGATGCAACCACAGGATCCATCTCGGATTTTGTTGGAGACCTGGTCCAAGGCTCTGCCATGTCTGAGATCTTATGAGAAGCTAATGGCCTTATTCGGATAGGCTGAGGAGAAATGATGGCCTTTTCTGGAGCACTCACAGAGATTGCAGATGAGCTCCCTGCGATTGACGATGGAAGTGGAGGTGTACTTAAACGTGGAACGCCTACAATGAAGAAAAATCTATCAATTCCAGCATTACATCCAAACGTAGCAATTGAAAAAAAAACTAGGAGGAAAAAACTCTATCTTAATTACTAATTAAGAACGTAATCCAAGTGGTGTTCCATTCAAGCACTACCTTTTCTTTCCATAATCATTTCAAGATAAGATTTAGTAATCCATGGCCCTCTCAAACCCATTGCTGATACTTCCGCTCCAAGAACCTGAACAAGAGGGAAAACAAGTAAGAAATAAAAGGATGCAGAGCAGAAAGAGTATTCAATAAGTTTTGACCAAACATAACATCTAAGTTTCTAATTATTCTCTAAATATAGAAAACCAGAACGATTCCTTGTATGGGCAATGCAGTTGTTTGACAGATTTCTTTAACTAGGCACATATTTTGTCTGTGGACAAGCAGCTCAACTCAAAAGAATGATTTTGTAAATGCAAGAAAAGCAAGATTGTATTGATGCATAAGTGTGAGAGCATTCACGGTATAGATATAAGGCAACTACTCAAAAATTTGGTTATGCAGATTTGTGGGTGCAGCTGCATAAGCATTACCATAGTTTGCAGGTTCAATGAGCACTCCGCAAGCCACTAAGTACTCACCAAAAATTACCTACCCCAATTTTTTGTGAGTTTAACTTGCAAAGTTTTCCACCAAGTTTTGGACAAAATTCAGTGAGTGTTTTGCCAAGTATTCACCAGGTATAAAGCAAGTCTGAGCCTTTGACTTGCACCCCACATAATGTGCCAAAAATACATAAAACACAAAAAATAAATATGGACCTCTGACTTTATAAGCCATGTTGAACACACACAGCAACACTAAAGCATTCTAGAGCAAATTGGAAGGATTTTTTAGGGGATTTAAACAACTTTTGGAAATTTCGGAATTGTACGAGGTTAGTTCATGTATATTTTTCCTTTTTTTAAAGCATATAAATTTGTAAATCATTCTATTTTTTAAGCATGTAAAATATACAAATTTTGTTATATTGAATTCAATGTAAATTTGCTTATGCATTTATAGTTACACCTATTTTATTTTATCTTATATTTAACAAAAAGGAGAAATTTATCAAAGAATAGAAAGATTTTATAGCATTAAGACTTCCAAATGGCAAGAGCCATTTTAAGTCAACAAGAGGGAAAATCCAAAGAGGTTTGCCACTTTCCTATTCCATTCAAACTAGAATAGATCATATAAGATAAGGTAAGATAAGATATGATATGATATGATAAATCTATTAATGTCCAACAAAACACCACAAAAGGTCAAAGGGACTGCCGAGAGAAACAAAGGGGGCCAGCCCACAGCAAGGATACTAAACAACAAGAACAGGAACATAACAAAGCAAAACAAGGGTGGGTGAAGAACTTCAGCACAAAAGGATAAACCACAGGGTAAGACGGAGCTCTAAGCCACCTCTAGGTAGTCCTAGAAGATAAAGACTGCTGCTGGTAATAACCCGTCCTAGGCCTCGTGGACCTAGGACAAGGAGCAATGACAAGCTGACCCTTGGTGTCGTGCGCCCCGAGTGAAGCTCGGTGAATAAGGATGTGATGAACTGACAAGACTGAGGTGTCGTAGGATGTTGGTGCTGGAGCATGCGGTCCTTGAGCCTAACGGCTCCTAAAGATAAAGAGCAAGGCACCTCTGGTCCATGTACCTAACGAAGGTGGACAGCAACTATACTCTATGGTGCAGTAAACCCTCATGCCCCCTACTAGAAAGATAGATTTATTTAGAAGGCAAAGACAGCAACTTAGAAACATGCTAATTATGATTGTCCTCTAAAGCCCATTTCATAAGGCAATCCACAATAGCATCCCACTCCCTAGGGACATGAAAACAAAAGATAGCCTAAAAATTAGGAATGGGGTACAATATCTACTCAACAAAAGAAGACAACCTACAAGATGGCTCCTCTATATTTGCTTTGTTGAAAAGATAAATCAAGAACATGGAGTTTTTTTCAGAAAATACCTTCTTCAAACCCAACTCAAAAGCTTTCTCAAGTGTCATAATAATAGCCTAAGCTTCCAACAAATTGTTGGTGCCAATCCCCATAGCAGAGGAAAAAAGAAAAAGGTTGTCGCATCACTAGCACAACCAACATTCAATACCAACAACCATAGTTGAAAAACTCGAACTCGACAAAAACCCACCAAGGCCCAAAAAAAACTTGGCAAAAATTCACAAAAAACTCAAAACTTTGCTTAAATTAATTAGAAATGCAATTTTTTGCAAAATTCAATGAGGATATGCATCTAATGAGTCAGTAAACGAGTAAACAAAGAAACAAGCTGAGTCTAGATATATTTAAATTTAAATTGGGTACAAAATGGCATTCTCATGTGGAATGTTGATGGTCGGTACCCTGATAGTCTGAGGCGAAAATAAAATAGCATAGTCTTTGAAAAACTAAAAGTAAATACAACATCAAAACAGTTTACATCTTCCTCTTCCCAGCTCTAGTAAAAACAAGGGGAGAGGTAGAAGGTCTAGTCCTAGGAGCCTGTTGTGGTTGTGCCTTCTCTCTCAGTACAACTCGTTGTGGCTCAACGACCATCCTGGAAATAATGGTGTTAAATCTTGTTCATTAGACTCTAAAGAAATTTAGAGTACTTAAGAAATGTCATTATTGAGTTTTTATAAACCTAGATACAACAAAAAGGAGATAAAATAGTGTTCCACTGCCCATCAGCGACAAGGCGATGGGAGGAGGTCAGGGACAGAGAGAAAATCAGTAAAGTGGGTATAAAAACATCAACTTGATTCAACACTATTTCCCCATCAATTTCTTCAAATGTGCTTCAAATCAACTAGAATGTTTGCAAATGACCTTGCAATAGCTTGGGAGGTTGTTTTGTCTCTTGAGCATCAAAGAACTCAAAAAAATCAAATAAAACCTTTCATTTTGACATCAAAATCCTTTTAAAGACCTACAACTAAGTTTTTGACTAACTCGCTGTAAAATCCCATGTATATTTCATTCCCAAACAGCTGTAAAGTCCCATGTATATTTCATTCCCAACAGACCCAAATGATTACAATTATATTCGGAGTACTCATTGTTTGCCAAATAAAATTCAAACATGTATTGTAAACTAAGAACGTATACTGAATTTCCAAAATCCTCTTACAAGAAAGATTTAAACAGTGTTAACAAGAAATTGATGCACCTGTTCTCCCAATGCTCTCCGTTAATTCTCGGTTTGAATGTAGTACTATTCATGAGGCTACGTTCCATGTGTCCATACGCTCATTCCAATCTCAAGAACGTGAATCACCCGTTCAAATCCTGACTCCCTCCTTGTGTGTGGTGTTCATATCCACACGTTCTGCGATGAGTAGGTTCACAGCAATCTCCAACAGCTTGGTTTCTGCTGCGCAACGAGTTGTCAAACTCAGTTCTAGAATGACATGTTAACGTCTGCATGTATTCTCTGCCTTGTTAGATACAACAGTCCCAGTTTTGGCGTAATACTTATGGCCCGATAAGTATTAACATAACGTCACCGTTGGCACACCACCCTATGCTCTCCCTCCAATGATTGTCTTTGTCGCTGCAGGCCGCGTTACAATGACTCCAAGCCATGTTACAATGACTCGTAATTTCCTCCCGCACTAAACAATAGATTTCCACCGCTGTGAGATCAAAATGCGTTGTTGCTTATTGGCTAACTCCTTCACTCCACTAGGCTAGTTGTATCACTGACGAAAGGATGTTTCTACTGCAAAAAGTATCATTTCCATGAATATATCTTTTCTCTGCATACCTGGTCCCTCCGCGAGACCACCTTTATGAACACCAAAGTTGGTTATAATATTCTCATGAGGGAAACTACCTTATTTTCCACTATACATAGTGTTTGATTAACACTATTTTATTCATCACGATACATAGTGTTTAAGTAACACCATTTTATTCAAACACTTTTATTCAACACCATGTTATTCGAACACCTCATAATTATTCGAACAATTTTATTCAACACCATTTTATTCGAACACCTCATAATTATTTAATATTAATTTGACCAAATAATTAATATTAAATAATTAACTCTTTTTATTAGCAAATAATTATTTCGGGGATTATTTTGGGGACATGACAATCTCCCCTACCCCGTGTTGCTTGCCCACAAGCAACTGTAAATTCGGATGGGTTAGAATTTGCTCATTTTCCCAAGTGGCGTCGTCCAAGGGCAAATCCTTCCATTTGATAAGATATTTGCGAATAGTTCGGTTACGCAGATGTCGGTCCCGTGTGTTGACAACCTTCTCAGGAATCATCTCAACTTTCCCTTCCTCATCCAAGGGAGGAAAAATCTTCTGAAACTGTGACTTGCTGACCCAAAGCCTTCTTGAGACAAGAGACATGAAACACATTGTGTATCCTGCTACCGGCTAGTAAATCTAATTCATATGCAACCACTCCAATTTCGCCGATAATCTAATAAGGGCCATAAAATCAAGGCTTTAATTTCTCGGCCCCAATATGCTTAAGAGACGATTGACGATAGGGTTGTAATCGGAGATACACTAAGTCCCCCACCGCAAAACTCCATTCCACCCTCTTCTTATCAGCATAAAGCTTTTAATGGTTTTGAGCACAATGTAAATTTTCCTTGAGGGTTTTCAAAATGTCCTGACATTCCTGAAGCCAATCTCGTGACTTAGGCACATTACTGTTATCAAAAGCAAGATCAACAAAGGATAAAGCACCATACCCATATAGTGCCTTAAACGGCGTCAAAACCGATAGACATACGGAAAGTAGTATTATAACAATACTCTCCCAAATGCAACCATCAAATCCAAGCCTTTTGATGCCCTGCAACATAATGACGAAGGTAGCCCTCAATCCATTTGTTGACTATTTTTGTCTAACCATCTGTATGTTGATGGTAACTAGTGCTATGATGCAATATTGTACTTGTCAACCTGAATAATTCTGCCCAAAAGTTACTCAAGAACCTGTTGTCGCGATCACTGACTATATTCCTTGGTAGACCATGTAAACGGAATACTTCTTAGAAAAACAATTCGGCGACCTAAACAACCGTGAATGTTGTAGTGATAGCAAAGAAATGTACACATTTTGTTAGTCTATCCACCACTACGAAAATACAATCTTTACCTTGAGCCCAAGGTAATCCCGTAATGAAATCCATGGAAATACTTTCCCATTTTCTTTCCGGAATAGGTAGAGGTTGCAATAACCCTGCTGGATAAGAATGTTTTGATTTATTATACTGACATGTGATGCATTCCTTGACATATTGCAAAACGTCATTTTTAATCCCTTTCCATGTGAATCTTTCACGGATGTGCTTGTAAGTTTTAAAATAGCCTGGATGTCCTGCTAAGGGCAAGTCATGAACTGTTTGCAAAATTCTCAATTTTAACTTAGACTCGGGTACTAAGAAGAATCTATCTTTGTAGTAAATAATGTCATTCACAACTTTGTACCTATCATCCTGAACTTTCCCATCCAATACATCACAAGCAATTGAATTCTTAGAATATTCTACCAACAATAGAGATTTCCAATCAGTTGTTACCCCGGATAAAGCATTTATTGCAGGCCTCCTAGACAAAGCATCAACAACAACATTGTTCTTACCCTTAACATATTCAATTTCAAAATCATAAGCTTGAATTTTACTGATCCATTTCTGCTGCCTATCATTCAAATCCTTCTAACCCAAGAAATATTTTAAACTATTATGATCAGTTTGCACAACAAATTTACCACCGACCAAATATTGTCGAAATTTAGCTAATGCATGTATTATTGCTAACATTTCCTTATCATATATTGAATATAATCTTTCAGCACTAGTAAGTTTCCTGCTCTCATAAGCAATAGGATGTTTGTTTTGCATTAAAACTGCTCCTATACCGTCACCAAAAGCGTCACATTCTAATACAAAAGGTTGATGAAATCGGGAACTGCAAGAACTAGACAAGAACTCATTACCTCTTTGAGTTTGTCAAATACCTGTTGTGCTTCCACAGTCCACCTGAATGCCCCTTTTTGATGAGATCAATCAATGGTGCTCCAAGCTGTGAGAAACCTTTAACAAACCTTCTGTAATAACTGCATAAACCGAAGAAACCTCTCAAATCTGAAAGATTTCGTGGAGGTGGCCAATCCAAAATGGCTCTAATCTTCTCCTGATGTACCTACACACCTTTGGCACTGATCATGTGGCCCAAATATAAAATTTATGTCATACCAAATTCACATTTAGATGCTTTTGCATAAAGAGACTGATTCCATTATACTCAAAATTTCATCAATATGACACAAGTGTTCCTCCCAAGTCCTGTTGTAAATCAATATATCATCAAAGAAAACTAGCAAAAATTTCCTCAGCTGCTTATTAAAAATATGATTCATACAAGACTAGAATGTTGCTGGAGAATTTGTCAATCCAAAAGGCATGACTAACATAATGACAACGGAAAGTTGTTTTATGAATATCCTGTTCCCTCAACTTAATCTAATGATACCCAAATCTCAGATCAATTTTAGAAAAATACACAGCACCATGTAATTCATCTAACAGTTCATCAATGCGGGGAATCGGGTACCTGTTTTTTATGGTTTTTTTATTGAGGGCGCGATAATCGATGCACATGCATAGAGTTCCATCTTTCTTTTTTACCAATACCACCGATGAAGCAAATGGACTCGAACTGGGCCTAATGTGACCCATATCTAATAACTCTTTAATAGTTTTTTCTATTTCATCTTTGAAAGTTTTGGGATGCCTGTATGGAGTAGTGATTACTGGCTTTGCCCCATCCTCCAATTCAATAGTATGTTCCAATCCCCTATCTGGAGGTACTCCTGGAGGTATATCACTGAAAACCAATTTATGTAAATCTAGTATTGTAACAAATCATCTGAATAGTGCTTTGATTCAAAACCTGTTACCTTGGTGGAAATTAAACATTTTGCTGACCAAGCAACATCATCATGACGGAAAATAGCCTCCATCCTAGTAGCTGAGACAATCCGGGGTCCACCATTCGTCATTCCCCTAAGAATTACCTTTTTCCCATCAATTTTGAAAAAAAACTCCATGCGCTTGAAACTCTGAGAATACTTATCCAAAGTCTCCATCCACTGAATTCCCAAAATAACATTAGTATCAACCAAATCAACCACATAAAAATCATTTGTGAGTGTATAATTACCAAGACCAATACTTAGTTGTGGAACCTTGTGAGTGCATACTAGATTAGTTCCCCCTGCAACCTGAATATCAAATCCTGCATGTTCCTCGGTATGTAAACTACGCTTCTTAACTAAGGCAACATCAATAAAATTATGAGTGGCCCCACTATCCAACATAACTATGACCCGTTGACCCTGTAAAACTCCCCTGACTCTGAAGATATTACAATGTGGGGTTCCTGTCATGGATGCGATTACAACTTCCCCTTCTTGAGTCTTTTCAATGGTGTTCGGTTTTGGTTGTGGGTTGGGATCTATATTTTCTTCTCCTTCATTATTGGATACTACTTTGATGTAATGAATTTTCCCTTTTCCCAAACACCTATGACCTGGTTGCCATGACTCCTTACAACTGAAACACAATTTGCGTCTCCTGAGTTCATCCCTTTCTTCTTTATCAAATCTGGGTTTTGGAAACATTTCTTTGTTGGAAGGCTCTTTTCTTTATCCGGTTTTGGTAGAGAGCTTTTATTCCAAATTTTTCCCTTTGAGGAAGGTTCTAATTCCCTAGCCTTCTTAATAGCCATTTGTAGTTTGGTGGGGTTTAAAGACTTCGCCCATCCCTTCAAAGAATCAGAAAGCCCATCAATTAAAATAACAATTTTATGCCACTCAGATATTTCAGTGACAAGTACAGCCGTCCGTTCAAATTTTGTTATATGATGTTCAACTGTCCCTGTTTCTTTCAGTTGTGTTAATTCTTTCAAATGTAATTCAAGATCTTTGGAATCAAACCTATCAATGAGGCGTTCAGTGAAATCAAGATATGTGTTCACCTGATTATGTCCCAATGTGACCTTCCTATGGTGCCACCATTCATGTGCTACTCCATCTAGATGTAATGTTGCATATTTAATAGCCTCATCTTCCATCATAGGGTTTAATTGGAAATGTGTCTAATGTTTGGACCCGAGCCCTGGCAATAGTCTTGCCAATGCCATCAAAATAAGGTTTGGACATCTTCCCTATTTTCCTCTGAAGTTCACTATTGAAATTTCTGCCCCTATATGGCCTATGTTTCATCCTGACGTCCATGTATTCTCTGAAAGACATGTGAGTTCTAAATTCTGCCCCAGCTGATTCCCAATCATTCAAAATTTCATCTTGTACCTCTCTAACAGTAGGTTCGTATTCAAGCTGCATATTTCTAAGAGTAAAATATGGCATATAAGGTCTGGCTGTTGCTGTTCTTTCAGGCTGATTGTTATTTACTAAATGGTCATCCCTACCACCTTCATTTTGATTTTGACTCAGATTTTGAGCCATGAATTGAGTCATCAAATTGGTCATTGTATTTATATTATTTTGCATGTCATGTTGGCTTCTCATCAATGTAGCAATTAAATCCCTATTATTTTCTGGTTCCCCTATGTTATTGTCTTGTTCAAAAATTATTTCCTCTTCTGTCTCAATATGACTATCCTCAATTTCAAATTGTGGGGTTGAACTAGATTGACTGGTTGGATTTCTGTTTTGTCGATCCCTGGTATTCCAGAAGTTATAATACCCTGATTGCATATTTAGCAGAACATTTGTTTGGCAAACAAAATCTTAAGTACCCTACAGGCTGGCAAGATTGATGGCTCTGATACCACTGTAAAATCCCATGTATATTTCATTCCCAACAGACCCGGATGATTACAATTATATTCCCAGTACTCATTGTTTGCCAAATAAAATTCAAACATGTATTGTAAACTAAGAACGTATACTAAATTTCCAAAATCCTCTTACAAGAAAGATTTAAATAGTGTTAACAAGAAATTGATGCACCTGTTCTCCCAGTGCTCTCCGTTAATTCTCGGTTTGAATGTAGTACTGTTCATGAGGCTACATTCCCTATGTCCATACACTCGTTCCAATCTCAAGAACGTGAATCACCCGTTCAAATCCTGACTCCCTCCTTGCGTGTGGTGTTCATATCCACACGTTTTGCGGCAAGTTCACAGCAATCTCCGACAACTTGGTTTCCGCTATGCAGCGAGTTGTCAAACTCAGTTCTGGAATGACGTGTTAACATCTACATGTATTCTCCGCTTTGTTAGATATGACAGTCCCCAATTTCGGCGTAATACTTATGGCACACCACCCCGTGCTCTCCCTCCAATGATTGTCTTTGTCGTTGCAGGCCGTGTTACAATGACTCGTAATTTCCTCCCGTACTAAACAATAGATTTCCACCGCTATGAGATCAAGATGCGTTGTTGCTTATTGGCTAACTCCTTCACTCCACTAGGCCAGTTGTATCACTGACGAAAGGATGTTTCTAACTACAAAAAGTATCGTTTCCATGAATATATCTTTTCTCTACATACCTGGTCCCTCCGCGAGACCACCTTTATGAACACCAAAGTTGGTTATAGTATTCCTGTGAGGGAAACTACCTTATTTACCACTATACATAGTGTTTGATTAACACTATTTTATTCATCACGATACATAGTGTGTAAGTAACACCATTTTATTCGAACACTTTTATTCAACACCATTTATTCGAACACCTCATAATTATTCGAACACTTTTATTCAACACCATTTGATTTGAACACCTCATATTATTTAATATTAATTTGACCAAATAATTAACTCTTTTTATTAGCAAATAATTATTTTGGGGATTATTTTGGGGACATGACACTCGCCGAGTTTTTCCAAAAATTTGCTGAATTTTTTGAGCTTCTCTACAAGTTTTTTCAGCAAGAAAAACTTGCGAATTTTTCTCTACTTGGCAAGTTTTCTGTGAGTATTGCAAGTATCCCAACAACACCTAAGCTCCCCCAAGAAGTTTCATCGGTATTAATTTTGATAACATTTGATGAGGGAGGAAAACAAACTTATGAGTCCTATTCACCTCCCTAGAAGCACATATACTAGAGCAAGACTAAACCTAGGAAGTAGCTAAGGAAAATAGCTCTATGCATCTTGAAAGATGAGAGTCAAAAGGAGAGAGGCTCAAATTACAACGTTTAGCTGCACTAGTTCCTTACACCAGCCATGATCCTCTGCCAAACTTGCTCAATGAGACTCTAATTGCCCTTGTGTAATGTCCCCTTTTTGGCTAAGTTAGGAAAGCCGAGACAATTACATCAATCTCCCCTTGTACTATGTCAATCGAATACTATCTCAGCAAGTAATCGAAGATAAATCAAACTCAATTGTGATTTCTGATATAATCAATCTAAATGTGTGCAATTATGACTATCAATGTATCAACAGCAATGCCTGATATAACTGTTATAAAGTATGCTATGTAAATGTTGTTTCTTATCACTTATAGTGATATGTAATATCTAATATACACTTCAATTATGAAATCAATATCTATTGCTTTCAGCAATGGCTGCAATATCTGAAAAAGTCTAATTATGTATGCAACAATAGATGGGAGGATGTCGCCTATGGCAATACAAATTGCTTTTTCTGAACTTACCTTTATAGTATATGCAATGGAGTTTGATATGTTTCTTATAGCAACAATACTGTTGTTTCTGATGGTTAAAACTTGCAATGTTAATCTGATGCTGTTTCTGATATGTCTAGGGTTATTATTGCAATCAATGATGGATGTTGCGTCCGATATATCTTCCTTAGTCTCTGTCTCTGATTTGCCAATATATACTTGCACCAAATGCCAATGGCAATTCGCTCTAATCAGAGCAGATCAGTTAAGGATGAATAAACTAAACAGAAATAGTAAACAATGATGCTGAATGGAGTGTTATCAAATGCCTTCACATATGTTACAATTGGAATGACAAATCATGTCCGTTCACAATCGCTTCCTTTTCAAACACTAATTGCACATTTTCAAGATGATGATGCTTATCAATTAGACTCCCTAATCGCTGTCATTAAAGAGTTTATCCTTTATGTTAATCGCATTGCTTGATATGCAATTGTAGTTGAGATTATAACAATTTCTTAATCATTGATTACACTCATGCCTCTTCGTATTCATGCGATCTGTTCTAGTTATGATTGCATAACCTTAATCGAGTGGATGTGATGGATGGATATTGGTTATTAGCGACTTATACAAGTGCTATTAACTAATGATGTTTCCATGCTTTTTAGATCGATTAATAACATTAGTCGATGAGAATCGTCCAAATTTCCATACTTGGTTGATAATTACATTCGACCTTCATTCCTTGCTAGAGACCAAAGGTCTCTCAACCATCATTGACCTGCTCATCGACATTGATCATCCCTGATTTAGATCAACTGTCTTCTTGATGCTCGATAAATGCTTCTTTAGTATACTGTTTGTCACACGATAGTAATCCTTTGCTTACAATTATGGATCAATGAGCCAAGTATTGCCATTAATTGACATCCAAGCCTAATCATGGATAGTCAATATTACAATGCTACCTTTTTATGGATGTATATTACTTTATTTGTTTCTGAAACTGTGCCAAAGGTGACATACCAAATTCATGTTGTAATCTTGAATGAAGGCTCTAATGATGCCATATGAATTGTCTTATCAATGGAGACGCTCTCCTTATTGGATGTGATAGCTATATTGCTTACGATCCTCTAGGACTGATCTTTATTCCTCCTAAAGTAACTGAAAAAATTGTCTTATTCTTTAGACTTCACGATTTTCTGAATATCTTTATTCATCTACTTCTGCTAATTATATATATATTTGCTAGCAACTACCTAGCTATAAGTGTCCAAGGACCGCCACTCCTTAACCACATAATATTATAATTGTTATTAGTAGGAATGACCCAAGAATGGGGACATTACAGTGTCCCCTCCTTGAGAATGCTTGCCCAAAAGCATTTGATTCTTCTTTTCCCTTGCTTTGCCTTTGTAGTTAAAACACCTTCAAAATTTTCCATTCCTTTTCCTGAAGAATTCTTCTTGGGGAATAGTAGATGTGGACCCATAATGTATTTTGTCAACTAGCTGCCCACACATTCCTTGGATGCCTTCCTTGATTTTTTTTAAATTGCTTAGGGCAGTGTTGAACACGGATACCTTTAAGTTTTGATATGAATTTACTTTAGTTGTTCATTGTCTCTTTCTTGGGCTTGAGAATTTGAAGGATCCTCCTTTCGTAAACCATGTAGAACATACTGATGGCCATGCATCTTGGCTTTAAAGATAAGTTCTGAAAATTTTGTCTGAAACTACCAATCCATATTGTCGACTAGATCTTAAGGATCATGTCAATGTCTCCTAGCTTTATTAAAGTTGTCTGAGAGGGTGTAGTCTCCCATGACAATTTCAACTTAGGAGTTATTGTTTTGAATTCCACTATTGTTCCATTGGCCAATTTAATATCTAGAGTTCCTCGTTTGTAGCTTGGTATCCCTTGTCATGTAAGGAGAGTGTGATTGATACAGTTGTGTGAGGACCCACTGTCTAAGAGTATGGTTATGTTCCTTCCCTTCATGATGCCTTTTACTTTTAATGTGCCTTGTGGGGATCCATCCAATGTTGCTAAGGTCCTAGTTTCTCTTGTGTTAGAAGGAGGTTTATCATCATCGTCAAAATCATTATTGTTACTTTTCATCTCTTCATTTTCTTCTCCCTCGCTGCTCGGTCTTACTTCAATATAATGTATTTTCCCTCTTCCTAAACGCTGATAACATGGTGTCCGTGGTTCTTTACAATTGAAGCATAGTTTTCTCCTTCTTAGTTCTTGCCTTGTCTCCTCATCTAGTTTGAATTTTCTAGGGATTTCTTTGTTGGGTGGAGTATTTATTGATTCCTTTGGCTTTGCCTATTTCTTTATATAGGGTTTCGCTCTTGCTAGTTCCCACTTCCATGTCTCTTGCTTTCTTAATGGCCTCTTGTAAGGAACTAGGATTTAGTGCTTTGACCCAACCTTTTAATGGGTCCATCAATCCATCCATAAAAACGATGACCAAGCACCTTTTAGATATGCCCGTGACTAGGACAGAAATTCTTTGGTACTCCATGATATATTCTTTGATTGACCCCTTCTGTCTAACTTGGGTAAGTTCCTTGAAGTGTAGTTTTGGATCTTTATTATCAAATCTTTATATCAATCTTTTTGTGAACTCAACATAGGATGTGATCTTGGAAAGTCCCATACTAATCATCCCATGATACCACCATTCATAGGCTACTCCATCCAAATGGAGTGTTGCATACTTTATGGCTTCCTCTTCCGTCATTGGGTTCAATTGGAAGTAGTTGTCTAGTTTTTTCACCCACGCCCTTGCAATAGTTTTGTCTGACCCATCAAAGTAGGGGATGCTCAACTTGCTCACCTTTCTTTTAGGCTTTGAGTGTCCATCTCTCTATTCTTTACAGCGTAGACGTTTCATTCTTAGATCCATGTATTCGTCCAAGGACATTTCAGCTCGGAAGCTGCTATCAATCCAATCCTGCCTGAATTGGTCTTGTGGGTCCACTAGTGTGGGTCCGGCTTCTTCTGATTGCTCCTTTTGAGAAGTGAAAATAGGGATTCCTGGTCTTGAACTTGTGGTGGTGTTTTTGCTCTGTAGACTCCCATTTTCTCATTGCCCATCTTGTCCAATTCTTTCCTCCATTGTTATTGCTAGAGATGTTTATTACTATATTTGTTTACATATCCAACAATTGTGCTAACTTGTTCTAGGTGTCTCTTTCCTCTGAAAAGAACTGATTCATTTTTCTATTAAGATCACCTTCACCACCCATATTTTGTTTGTCTTGGGAACTTTGTCCGGATCTTATAGTGATATGTAATATCTGATATACACTTCAATTATGAAATCGACATCTCCATTGCTTTCAGCAATGGCTGCAATATCTGATAAGTTTAGTTATGTATGCAACAATTGATGAGAGGATATCACCTATGGCGATAGAAATTGCTTTTTATGATCTTATGTTTATACTTTATAGTATATGCAATGGAGTACGATATGTTGCTTATAGCAACAATATTGCTGTTTTTGATGTGTAGTTAAATACTTGCACTGTATGAAATAGAGATCGCTTTAGCAGCGATAGAGTTGCTGTGTCGAATATAGATATATACACTTGAAACATTAATCTGATCTTGTTTCTAATATGTCTAGGGCTATTACTTGCAATCAATGATGGGTCTTGTCTTTGATATATCGTCCTTAGTCTCTGCAATCCTGAGATGCTGTCTCTGATTTGCCAATATATACTTGCACCAAATGCCAATGGCAATTCGCTCTAAACAGAGCAGATCTGTTAAGGGCAAATAAACAAAAGAGAAATAATCCACAATGATGTTGAATGGAGTGTTATCGAATGCCTTCCTATATGTTAATTGGGATGACAAGTCATGTCCATTCACAATCGCCTCCTTTCCAAACACTAATTGCACCTTTTCAAGATGATGATGCTTATCGATTAGACTCGCTAAGTGCTGTCATTAAAGAGTTTATCCTTTATGTTAATCACATTGCTTCATATGCAATTGTAGTTCAGATTATAACAATTTCTTAATCATTGATTAGACTCATGCCTCTTCATATTCATGCAATCTGCTTTAGTTATGATTGCATAACCTTAATCAAGTGGATGTGATGTAGATGGATATTGGTTATTAGCAACTTATACAAGTTTCTGTTAACTAATGATGCCACCCGTGCTTTTTAGATCAATTAATAACATTACTCGATGAGAATCATTCCAGATTTCCATACTTGGTTGATAATTACATTCGACCTTCTTTCCTTGCCAGAGACCGAACATGCTCGTCAATATTGATCATCCCTGATTTAGATCAATTATCTTCTTGATGCTCAATGAATGCTCCTTTAGTATATTGTTTGTCATGCGATAGTAATCCTTTGCTTAATAATTATGGATCGATGAGCCAAGTATTGCCATCGATTGATATCCAAGACTAATCATGGATTAGTCGATATTAAAATGCTACCTTTCTATGGATGTGTATTACTTTGTTTATGCAATTATGCCAAAGGTGACATACTGAATTCATGCTATAATCTTGAATGAAGGCCCTGATGATGCAATATGAATTGTCTTATCAATGGAGACACTCTCCTTATTGGATGTGATAGCTTTATTGCTTAAGATCCTTTGGGACTCATCTTTATTCCTCCTAAGGTAACTGAGAAAATCGTCTTATTCATAAGACTTCACAATTTTCTGAATATCTTTATTCATCTACTTCTACTACTACTTACTATATATCTATTTGCTAGCAACTAACTAGCTATAAGTGTCCAAGGACTACCACTCCTTAACCACATAATATTATAATTGTTATTAGTGGGAATGGCCCAAGAATAGGGACATTACTCCCTAGAAGACCTGATGATTCCATTATAGCTAGATCTACCATAGAATAAAACAGAGACCAAGATCTCAAGCAACCAAAGGGAAAGTAACCAAAGCAAGAGGTCAGCCAAACCTTGCCCATTATTCAATAATCAAGTAGAATAAGAAATAGGCTGATTCCGCTACTACCACAATTGTCCCCAAATAAAAAATGAATAAGAGCACTAAAAGAAAAGGGTGAACAACAATCTCTTCACTACTGCCACATAGAACACATTTTGAAGGGCCTTGAAATCCTACTCTTTTCTATATTGTCCCAAGTGAGACATTTTTTTCAACACAATAAACAAATAAAGGAAATTGCACTTAGGCTCGCTAAATTTGTTTTAATTTTTTCTCCACAAAGGGAAATCTCTATTCAAATGTTTCATGTCCTCAAGAAATTCATAACCAAGGGCCATAGAACAAACCTATTTAGGGTCATTGTAATCTCCCCATTTTTTGTCACTTTAGCATTGTAGTTAGCTACGACTTTCTTCGTGATCATTAGCTTTGTGAAAGGGGGTGTTTAATGTTGGCAATGAGCTCAATTGGTGATGCAGGAGCATCTTGGCTTCTTGGCAATCCTGTATCACCAAAAACAAGTTAGAGTTGTTAGTTGTGCTCGGTAGCTACTTTTGGGCTTTCGGTGATGTATTCTTGTTTCCACCGGCGGGGCTCGATTGCTTCTCGGTTCCTTCGTTCACCGAGTTGGCTCAATTGGTTCACCGAGTTAATTTCCTGTCGCTCGGTAATCTTGCTCACCGAGTGATTTATTTTGAATTTATGTTGAGGCCTCATGCATTTAATTTTAGTCGCGGAGTTAACAGTTACATCGATCATTGGGATGCGTGTGGACCTAGATTTGGTCGTTTCCTTCTCCAATGTTGGATCTGAAGGCTGACTTGTTTTCGGTTGCCTCTTGTATAAATAAAGTAGTTTGTTGTAGTTTAGAGATAAGTTTTTAGAAGATAGAGGATAGGTTCTGAAAGTTGAATCCTCGCATGTAGGAGGACTATTGTAATTGAATTTTGATGGTATTTGGCCGTAACCGGGAAGGCCTTACAGCCCAGCATGTATGAAGTTATTGATGAATAATAAATGAAATCTCTAAATTCTCTCTCTCCCTGCTTGTGTTATTGCTTCCGCGTGTTGATTCTGCAAGGGGGTTGGTGATTAGGGTGTGCCTTTGGCCCCTCATCCTGTTCTGCCCTTGCGTCAGGTGGTATCAGAGCGAGGTTAGATCTGGATCTATGTTTGCGAATTTAGGTTGAGGGTTCCTTCTTGTAAACCCTAGTTGATATTTGTTGTGGGGTGGCAGATTGCGATCTGACCTGCAATTGCAGAGGGTTTCAAGATGGTTCGTGGGAGGCGAGATGCAGGTCCAGGCTTGGCAGATATGCTAAGACAAATTGTTGTTAGGTTAGAAGCTGTTGAGATAGCCCAGCGCTGAGGAAGACATCTTCAGGATGTTAGTGATGAAGAAGTTGAAGATGAGCAAGGTGAAGCAGAACCTACACCTGTGATGGATCAAGGTGAAGAAAGACTTTTGAAGGCATTGACAAATTTGAAGTCTACACCACATTTCAATCCTCCTGAATGCAGTGGAAGGTTGGATTCAGATGAGCTGATGGATTGGATAACTGAGATGGAAAACTATTTTGAATATGAAAATGTTCCTGAGGAAAAGAAGGTGAAAATTGCAAGTACAAAGTTAAAGAGTCATGCACCCTTATGGTGGGAGCATCTACAATTGGACAAAAAGAGGAAAGGCAAAGACAAAATCAAGGTATGGAATAAGATGGTGAATAAATTGAAAGGCAAGTTCTTACCTTGTGATTATCAATTAACCTAGTTCGGCGAATGCAAAGTTTGAGGCAGAAAGATAGCTCGGTAAAAGACTATACTAAGGAATTCTATAGACTAGACATTAGATTTGGACATGTTGAGGATGAAGTGGAAAGAATTGCTAGATACCTAAATGGATTAAGAATTTCTATTCAAGAGGAAATCAGTTTCGTCAAGTTGGAAAGTATTGAAGAAGCTTATCAGTTTGCACTGAAAGCTAAGGAGAAATTGAATAAGAGACATGAACAAAGACAAAGAGGAAGAGTTGGTAGATTCCCTAGAGGAAGGGGTAGATCTTATGGTGAAAACAATAGATCTGATCAAGACAAAACGAATTAGGATAAAGGCAAGACTGAGTGGAAAGGTGAAAGTTCTTCGAGAGGAAGGGGCAGTAGCTACTGAGGTAGTTATAACAAAGGTGGATTTCGAGGAACTTGTTACAGTTGTGGAGAAGAACGACATAGGTCATTTGAGTGTACACATGCAAGTAGAAGGTCGATAACAGTAGAAATGCTTTGGTGCAAGAAGACTCACCGAATGAACCAGAGAAAAAAAAGAACTTGATGGTCAAAAGAGCACTATGGAGTGAAAGTAATAAGGAAGATCCGGTAAGGAAAAGTTTGTTCAAAACCAAATGCAGAGTTGCTGACAAAGTGTGGAAGGTAATCATTGATAGTGGAAGTTCGGAGAATTTGGCATCTGAGGAAATGGTTGCAAATTTGCAGTTGGAAACATTGAAACACCCGAAGCCTTATCAAATTTCATGGATCAAGGATGAGCATACACTATTGGTAAGTGAACAATGTTATGTGAATTTGAAAATTGGTAAGTACTATGATAAGGTGTTATGTGATATCATGCCTATGAATTGTTGTCATATTTTGTTGGGTAGACCTTGGCAATATGATAGACATGCTATATATGATGGAAGATTGCATAAATATACTATTTGGGGTGATGGGAGAAGACAAATCTTATTGCCTTTGATTGAAGAATCGGTTACTAATGTTTGTACATCTATGAAAGTTTGTTTGATAAAAGGAAGGAAGTTTGTTAAGGATTTAAAGAAGAATGATGTATGTTTTGTTGTGATTCCTAACAAACCGAGTGAGAAAACAGTGGATAGTATCCCTGAAGAGATTGATAAGATACTCACCGAGTACAGAGAGATCATTTCAGGTAATGTACCTGATGGTTTGCCACTGAAGAGAAGCATTGATCATTGTATGGATCTGATTCTTGGAGCTAGTTTACCGAACAAAGCACCACATCGGTTAACACCTACCACGAATCAGGAACTTAACCGACAAATCCAAGAATTGTTGCAGAAAGGTTTGATCTGAGAAAGTTTGAGTCCATGTGCAGTACCAGTTGTATTGGCACCTAAGAAGAATGGAGAATGGCGAATGTGTACTGACTCCAGAGCAATCAACAAGATAACAGTGAAATATAGATTTCCTATACCGAGAATGGATGACATAATGGATAGTTTGAGTGGAGCAAAATATTTTACCAAAATTGATTTGAAAAGTGGGTATCATCAGATCAGAATCAGAGAAGGTGATGAATGGAAGACTACTTTCAAGACAATAGAAGGTTTGTATGAGTGGTTGGTTATGCCTTTTGGTTTAACTAATGCACTGAGTACTTTTATGAGATTGATGAATGAGGTTTTGAAGAAATTCTTGGGTAAATTTGTGATTGTATACCTAGATGACATTCTGATACTCAATAAGACCAGAGAAGAACATTTGTTGCACATTAAACAGGTATTGCAGAGATTGAAAGAAGAAAAATTACTGATTAATTTGAAAAAGTGTCCCTTCATGAAAGAAGAGATTGTATATTTGGGATTTGTGATTTTAGCTGATGGTTTGAAAATGGATCCTGAGAAAGTTGAAGCTATTTTGAATTGGCCTACACCTGAAAATGCTAGTGAGGTAAGATCATTTCATGGTTTAGCAAGTTTTTACTGAAAGTTCATCAAAAATTTCAGTTCAATTTGCAAAGCTATGACTGAGACTATGAGAGAAGATAAAAGAGAATTCAAGTGGACACATGGAGCCAATAACAGTTTTGAGACTTTGAAGTAGAAGGTTGTTGAATTGTCTGTGTTAGCTTTACCTGATTTCAATAAGGTATTTCAAGTTGAATGTGATGTAAGTGGTAGTGCAAAAGGAGCTGTATTGAGTCAAGAAGGTAAACCTGTTGCTTTCTTTAGTGAGAAGTTGAATGATGTAAAAAGAAAATATTTTGTGTATGATCAAGAGTTCTATGCTATTATTCAAGCCCTAAAGAAATGGAGACATTATTTGATACCGAGTGAATTTGTGTTGTATACTGATCATAAAGCTTTACCATATTTGGGTAGTCAGAAAAAGTTGAATGAGAGACATATGAAATGGGTTGAATATTTGCAGAGTTATACATTTGTGATGAAACATAAAAGTGGAGTCACTAACTGAGTTGTTGATGCATTGAGTAGAAGATCTTTGATGACCGAGATGAGAATTGAAGTTCTTGGTTTTGATGACATGAAAGATTTGTATGAAACTGACCCTGATTTTTCTAAGCCGTGGAGAAAGTGCAGAGCACCTATTCAAGATCAACCGAGTACTAAATGGGAAGACTATTTCATTCAAGAAGGTATGTTGTTTAAAGGTATTCAGTTGTGTATATCGAGAGGTTCAATGAGAGCTAATTTGATAAAGCAGAAACATAGTAGTGGCTTGGCTAGACATTTTGGCATTGACAAAACATTTAATTTGCTTAAGGAGAAATACTTTTGGCCACAGTTGTATAAGGATGTTCAAAAATTTGTGAAAAGTTGTGGAGTTTGTCAAGTTGCAAAGGGAGCAAGTCAGAATATTGGATTGTATACACCGATTTTTGTTCCCGAGAAACCTAGGATTGATATCGGTATGGATTTTGTTCTTGGCTTACCGAAGACAGTAAGAGGTAATGATTCTATATTTGTTGTTGTGGATAGATTTTCTAAAATGGCACATTTCATACCCTGTAAAAAACATCAGATGTAGTGCATATAGCAGATCTTTTCTTTAAGGAAATTGTCAAATTGAATGGATTACCAAGTATCATCTCTGACTGAGACAGTAAGTTTGTTGGATACTTTTGGAAGACTCTATGGAAAAAGTTGGTTACCAAGTTGAGATATAGTTCTACATTTCACCCACGGACTAATGGACAAACAAAAGTTGTAAATAGAAGTTTAGGTAATTTGTTAAGATGATTAGTTGGAGACAAATCAAGTAATTGGGATTCTATGTTGGCACAAGCAAAGTTTGTATACAATAATTCAGTGAATAGGAGTACTAGGAAAACACCCTTTGAGATTGTTAATAGCACACAACTGAGAGGTATATAAGATTTGAAGAACATGGCTAGTGAAGAAAAGAGAAGTGCTGAAGGAGAAGAATTTGCTGAGTTCATGAAGACATTGCATGAGGAAGTAAAACTTAAGTTGGAACATAGTAATCAGAAATTCAAGGACAGAGCAGATAGATCAAGAAGACATAAGACTTTTGTAGTTGGGGATGAAGTAATGGTTCATTTGAAGAAAGGTAGATTTCCTGTTGGAACCTATGGAAAATTGAAGATGAAGAAATTTGGTCCCTGCAAGATATTGAAGAAGTTTGACAGTGGAAATGCTTATGAGATTGAGTTACCTGATGACATGGATATCTCACCTATATTCAACATTGCAGACTTGTATGAGTATCATGAATCTGATGAAGAAATGACAGTACCGAATGATTATCCTAAGAAGCAAACAGAAGAAGTTGAGCAGATCTTGGAACAAAGAGTTGGCAGAAGTACAAGAGGAAAAGAGTACATGGAATATCTAGTAAAGTGGAGGAATAGACCAATTGAAGACAGTTCGTGGATTACACAACCTAAGTTGGATTTAGCTCGGTTCTACCTATTGCATGATTCGGAGAATCATCTCAAAACAACCCCAGGTGTCTAATGCAAGAGCATCTCAGGTTCTTGGCAATCTTGTATCACCAAAAACAAGTTAGAGTTGTTAGTTGTGCTCGGTAGCTGCTTTTGGGCTCTCGGTGATGTATTCATGTTTCCACCAGTGGGGCTCGGTTGGTTCACCGAGTTAATTTCCTGTCGCTCGGTAATCTTGCTCACCGAGTGATTTATTTTGAATTTCTGTTGAGGCCGACTCGTGCACTTAATTTTAGTCGCGGAGTTAATGGTTACATTGATCATTGGGATGCGTGTGGACCTAGATCTAGTCGTTTCCTTCTCCAATGTTGGATCTGAAGGCCAACTTGTTTTCGGTTGCCTCTTGTATAAATAAAGTAGTTTGTTGTAGTTTAGAGATAAGTTTTTGGAAGATAGAGGATAGGTTCTGAAAGTTGAATCCTCGCATGTAGGAGGACTGTTGTAATTGAATTCTGATGGTATTTGGCCGTAACCAAGAAGGCCTTACAGCCCAACATGTATGAAGTTATTGATAAATAATATATGAAGTCTCTACATTCTCTCTCCCTACTTGTGTTATTGCTTCCGCGTGTTGATTCTGCAAGGGGGTTGGTGATTAGGGTGTGCCTTTGGCCCCTCATCTTGTTCTGCCCTTGTGTCAACTAGTCTCAAGGACTCCTATGACACTTTTTGAAGTGAATTATGACTTCTAGTGGGTTCTCCAAGATTCTTGGACAAAGTATCTATTTATACTAAGTCAACAAGTTGGGCCCAATTTTTATTAATCACTAGTATTGTTCCAATATGGTGAGTTCTAAATTTTGATGCTTTTTGACAGCTTCAACCATAGATGGAAGACTCGTCAAATACTCAACGAGTTTTAAAAACACACCGAGCAATTCTGAGCGGCGAGTTTTTCTAAGTTTAACTTGCCAGACTCAACTCACCGAGTTTTCCAGAAAAACTCTCCAAGTTTTTCTAGAAAACCCAAAGTGTCCGAGCTAAGTACTCGGCCACAGGTAAATACTTGCGTTATAAGCAAAAAATGGCACTGTATCAGTCATTTTTTTCATCTGTATGCTTGTGTTTAACAGTAAGAGGAGAAAATAGGCTTAGGGTGATTGCATACAAAATATACCGACAACATCAAGCCTTAGGTAGCTGATTGCAATCGATTAGAAGCAGATTCGAGCGGGTTTCAAGCAGATTTTGAAGAGAAATCACATTCCCAGGTACGTTTTCTAATTTTGTTTCTATGTTTTTCTAAAACATTATATTTATTTTTTGTTCCATCTAGTTGAATACAAAATCATTCCTAAGTAGTTAGAAATGATTTTGAATCATTAGAAAAAGATTTAACATTATTTTTGGCAAGTTTTGTTGAATCTTTCACTTTTTTTTTTTTACGAACATCTAGTTTTTTTTAAAAATCAAACCTTGGTAGTTTTTTTTAACTTTAAATGATGTCTAAAAATATTGAAACTAATTTAAATAGTTTGCTTAATTGTTTAACTAAAATATTTATTTTGTCTTTTCACTTTCTATGTGTAGGTCGGCAATTACCCATTAATTCAGCATAGCAGATTCAAAAAATGATTGGCTACTAAAACCATGCCCATCTTGATTTATAGGCACCCGTCCTAAAGGTGCTAGAGATAAGACATGGAGGTATGCCTATGAAGGACTGGAGAATGGGATGGTGATTAGCATAAAATGTGAGAAACTAATTCATGGAGGCATAAACCGCCTCAAATACCAACTTGCGGGCTAAGAATTTATACGAACTTGAAACTTTTATTCAAGAGGCTAAGAATTTATACCTAGAGCACAACCTTCACTGTAAGGTACACAATGGAACAAGGAGGTGCACAAAGAAGCAAAAAAAGCATGTGCAAATTTTTGGTATAGCCATCACCTTCCCTTCAATGTGGCAAAGAGTTCATATTGGGAGTATTTGGTGACAATATTAAAAATTGCAGGGAAAGGGCACAAGGCACCCCCTCTAAGAGAGTCAAGTCAGAGCCTCTAAGATGCTATTACAAATGCAAAAACAATTGTGGAAGATCAAAGCAACAGTGAAAGCTCAGATGCACAATTCTTTTAGATAGGTGAACAGATGGAAGAGCCATACCCTCATCAATTTTTTGGTGTCTTCAAATGATGACCTAATTTCCTTAAAGTCAATCGATGCACCAAGAAAATAATGAATGCACAAAAACTTTGAACTTGATGTTGGAGGAGATTGTTTTAGAGGTGGGCATAGAAAATGTAGTGAACTTGTTACTAACAATACAGCAGCATATGTAGCAGATGAAAAATTTGTTTCAAGAGAGGCATCTTACAATTTTTTTAGCCCCTTACGAAGCCCATTGCTTAGACCTTTTTCAAAGGACATAAGCAAAAATAATTGGGTGAGACCAATTGTAGAAGATGCAAAGAACATAACAAAATACATTTATATCGCTCTTGGGTTTTGAACTTAATGACAGATCACACCATGGAGAAAGAGCTTGTGACTGAGTGTCACAAGTTTTACAACTAATTCTCTAATGTTGCAAAACATTTCTAGTTCATTGACATCCTAGAAGCAAATGCTTGGGATTCAAGCATGACTAAACTCATCATAGTAAGAGAAAGCTAAAAGACAGAAGACTGCAAAGACAAATCTTGATGGTGTCTTTGCCAAGAGACCTATAGATATTGTCAAAGTAACATCAAACTTCAATTTAAATTTTAAACTGGATCCTTTACTTCTAAACTTTAAAAGTATTTACTTCCATTGTAACTTCAATTTGTTTGTACTTTGTAGGTATTGGAGCCATTGATGATGGTTTTGTGCTTGGTGGATGAGGAATCAAACCCAATGGGATACATATCTGAGGCCATGCATAGGATCAAAGAGACCATCCAAAACTATTGCATGACGGGTGCCATATATTTGCCCCCATTTGGGAGATCATTGATTGGTGGAGGTGGAACAATCAACTACACCAACCCATTTATGCAGCAAAGTACTATCTCAACCCAAGTTTAATAGCTTCACAGATGCTAATGGAGGGATCATGGAGGACCTCCCAACATATATTGGGAGGATGACATCTGAAGTTGAGGTGAGACAACTTGTAATTTCAAAGTTGTACAATAATAACTAGGGGGAAGCTCTTCTCTTTGCCACTATAATCCGAGGAAGATCCACCCAAACACCAAGTAAGAAAATTTGGTCTTATATCTTACAAGTGACAAATTACAATTATTAATAAAATATTGTTTGCTTGCAAACTCTCAAATATCATATCTGTAGATTCTTAATGGGGAGATGGGGGTGGAAATAACCCAAATCTCCAAAAGCTAAGCCGTTGAATTTTGTCTCTGCCTTGTAGCACTTTTGGCTGTGAGCACAATTGGAGTTTGTTAGATGCCATTCACACAAAGAAGCATAATAAGTTGACTAACACTTCAATGCCTTAGCTTTTGTGCAATACATCCTTCAACTTTAAACAAGAATGGTGGAGGACAAATCAAAGCAGCTTATTTATTAGAATGAGATTGATCCTTATCATGATTGGATCATAAAAAGTGAGTTCTCCTTGCTTACAAAATATAAGATTGTGGATTTTGAGAAGTAGGTATGTAGGATGTAGCTAAAACAGAAGTAGGAGAGATTGGATTGTCATTGGATGACATTGATGTGGCATAGGAGTCATTGCCATCTAGTGGCAGGGTGGATCCACAAGAACAGCCTTCTAGGCCAAGTGAGGAGCCATAGCCAAGCATGAGCGCTAGACCCTCTACTCACCAACTTTTCATTACAATGGGGAAGAGAAAATCATAAATTCTTGTAACCTGTTACTTGCCTAAATATGCAATTTGTGAAGATGATTTTCAAAGACGGTCATCATAAATCCATAATTGTTATCAACTAGCTATGCATCTGCATGATGATGTGATTTTGTACTCTATATATATTCAGATCTAATAGAAAACATTACCCCATGGTTTCGAAGACTAGTTTAATCAATTTTTTCAGTGTTGAGTTTTTCCAGGTTTTTGCCTTGTCAGAAATTTATTATCAACATAATCGGGGTCAAGTCCAAGTTTGTGAACTATCCTGATAACAAAAACTCAAGACAATCAGTAAGCTCTATTTATTCTAAAAATGTATATAGTGGGGAGCATTGTCTTTGGTAGTATTAAGATACGATTTGTCACCATCTTCAGACTCCCTCCTAAAATTTTGTAAACCACACAATGTAAGCTCTATAGCATTTATTTCAAGAACAACCAAACAAATATTCAAAAAAAATTTAAAAAGGACAAGAGAAGTTTGCATTTCAAACAAACACCATATAAAATAATTCTGTAATCCACATTCCACCATGACAGCATTACAAGAAATCTCTCAGAAAATAATATTCTGCCAGCTAACAGTGTCAATTACCTTTCGATTGGTACCCTTCACCACAATAAATGTCTGACCAAGATTATCAATACTTTCTAAAGAGATTAACACTTTCCCATTATCAATTGTTGTTGATTCACGTTTGAAGCTCGCAACAACTTGGTAACCTAATGCCAATAGTCCTCCAAGGGTTGTCTTGCCAACCTGACATAAAATTAAAAATCAATAGCCAACATTTATCATAAGGGTTCTCTTGATTGTATTATATACGAGAACACAACATACAAGTCCAAGAAACAAAAGAAATATGAATAAATAAACCATAAAAGAATTCAAAACTACCATTCCTTCATAGCACCAAATAATGCGTGAACCTGAAACTATTTAAGTAAATATTGGAACATCCGTTGTATCATACTATCAAATGCAGTCGGGAATCATGATTTCAACTGAGTAAGCTAAGACAGCTTTTTTTTTTAACAAATTTCCCAAATAAGAGAAAAAACACAAATACAAAGAAGTCAGTAGCTTTCTAAATATGTTGCTAGCTTTGGTAACCAATTTTGATTACAAGAATGATAAATGAGCAAGGGTATAGTAACGCAACTGCAGCACAAGCAAATCTACAAAAGAGAATGCATATGCAAAAAGGAAAAAGGAAAATTCTTGTCTAAGACTCAATTTTCACCACACGTATGCCAAGAAAAAACAAGATATGAGAAAGGTTTGAAATTCAAATGCAATCAAGAGAAACAAACTTGGATAGTAAACCCCCACCCATCCAAATAGTCTTTGGACACATTTTTGCATGAACTAAATCAGTAAATACTTATTCATTATAAAATACAAAAAACTATGACAAATATAAAAGTACCTCGTGATATGCAAGATAACAAGTTATTGAGAATCACAAAAATAAGAACTGTTTGTTTAAGGGAATGAACAAACAAGGGCAGCAATAGTTTCCACATTGTCTTCTCAGATACTTGGATATTGATTCCCACCTCAAACTCAACTTTAGGTCTTATAATGAAGTTCTTGTCAATAATCCGTTGATCACCCAAAGAGAGGTAATATTTGATTCCATACTGCCGTACTTTAATCCAATCACTTATCTTAGCCGTCTCATCAGCAAAAGGTGGCCGGAGGTACATTTCAATAGAACTGAAGAAAAGCTAAAATCATTTGTCAAAAACAAAATATGTATAATCAAAGCATAGATTGATAATTACCAAATACAATTATCAATCACAAGGTTGTTTATACTAGCTGGAAAGATAATTGAATATTAAATACATTACATTCTGAAAGAACTACAGTTTGAAGCACTTACTATTCAACTTGAGCATCATTTGATTCAAAAAGAGATCCATCAAGCATTTGTGGATACTACAAGAAGAAGTAAATAAGTCAGTTTTTTCTTTTACTCTGGGAAAAAAATGATTAAAAATTAAAATATATATCTGGTAGGATATCATAAAATTACAAAACCCAGGTTCTAGCTCCTGACTAGCATAGAGGTGGGAGAATCAAAGAGGAAAAAGCACAATCTGCAAAACTTGACGTATTATGCATAATTTGGCCTATGAAATGCATCTAAATGCCTGCCTGCTGATTGTCATGAAATCAAAGATAAAACTTACAGACATCCATCTACAACATAAGATATAAAAACTAAATAGACTGTTTAAAGTATTTAATCTGTCTAAGTTTATTTCATGACAAAACCTGTCACTGAGAATGAAAGGATATAGTAAAATAGCTTTGTCACTAAATGTTTTGTGTTTCAAAAAAAAGACTTAAGGAAAAGGAAATTTTAGAGCAGCATTCCTAGGTGGCAACATAACTCCATCAAGTCTCTGTTCTCCTAAGCCCACCCCTGCCCTCATTAACCATGAATTGTCCTATACATCCTTTTGCACCAACAATGGCCCTCATCTGTTGTACTTGTTCCTACAAGCCTCTTTCTTCAAATTGTTTAGCTTGATTATCAAGAAGTTTCATAAAACATCTCTCCAACATAAGAATGAGAGAAACCATTCTCTGCAATCTTTAGTCAGGCTTTTAATGTGTAGGCACCTATAATCCTCCCTCATTGTCAAGCATAATGGTAATCATATTTAGTTGATACCTTAGGAGTAATAAGTTGTGTGTTCCGAGTCACAACCATCAAGTCGTTGCTTATAGTTATGGCTATTGTCACCTGAACATCCACTTTTTACCGTATTGTGTTATTTATTGTGTTTAATTTATGATCAGAATAAACATAATTATAGATAAAAGATAATAAATGCTTTCTCTATATGACATTATGTTACTAATGTTGATATGAGTCCTGTTGAATTGAGCGGATACAAATCATGATCAAGCCACTAGATAGGAGGGCAGAGGTGGAATCATAGATTAGGTGCACTATTGGAGAGGGTATTTAACTCACTCTCTCACACACACACACCCTGGACATGGATTTGATGTGCTTGGTGATATATGACACAACTTATTAGTATTTAAAACACGATATAACACGACTTATTAGTATTTAAAACATAACACATTCCTTTTCTAAGTCTTTTCGTTTTGAATTTTATGACCCTTAAATTAAATTTTATGTGTTATTTTAAAGGATTGAGTTTTTAACTTGAGTTTCATTTCCTTGACTTAAGGTGTTTGTCTCCTTGACTTGGTATTTATGTGTCAGGTTGCATGTGCCTTGAAAATTTGATTATCTAAACTTGAGGAACTCGACTTTCAATTAAGGCTGAACTAGATTTGATTGACTTGTTTAATAAGCCAAACAGATGATGAACTTCGCAAAATCGAAACCTTTCAAGAGTTGGGTCAACTGTTGTCGGGAAATCCTTTTTTGAGCAGCAGTTGGCCGAGGTTGGTGCAGAGAGGAGTGCCTTGGAGATTAGTCTGACACGGGCCAGGGAGGAGTGTGATACGAAGGAGAAGGAGCTCCTTGAGGCAGCTATGATGGTTAAGACAGCATTGGAGCATCAGATGGTTGCGGAGCGGGGCCTAAAGGTGAGGAGACAGCAGGTCTATGAGCTATGAGCTCACTTGGCTTCTCCAGCAGCGCAGCCAGCATCTTCTTCAGCGGTGCAGCCAGCCTCTTCAGGGATGCTCCCTCAGCCCCCTTCTTCTCAGTCATGATTTTTGTTGTATCTAGTTGTTCACATCGTCTCCATTTTGTTGTAAGTCATCGGAGACGACTTCTTTTTTTTTGGGGGGGGGATGATGTTGTCGGGAATAATGTTATCTTAATATGTTATGTGTCGTCGGCAATTAGTTAGTCCACCGAAGGGTAGTTGGGTAACGTCGCGACGGTTGACGTCGCACCCCTTCGGTCCAGATATATTGTATGTACTACCTTCGGATAAAGGCATGATGGTGTTTACGGGTATTTGATATTACTGTGATCAATTGTATACATGTAGTTGATGAATTAATAGAAGAATTGGTTCTCTGGCATATATATTTATTATGTTCTATGTATTTACTTTCTGCATTTAAATAGTTTACCCAGTGAGGTAAACATCAACGATTTTGATCCGCCATCCTTGTGGGACACTATTAAGCGTGCAAGGAACACAGAGCTATCTACAACACAAGCTAGATTTCCTAGCAATTTTCCGCAAAGACCCTTATCATAGAATTTGTCGCAGAGGAAGGACAAGAAACTACTGTTTACTAGAATTGTTAGTGAGGCATTTAGGCCAATTGGTGCTGCACTTCATGATTCAAGGTATTTAGTTGAGACAAAAGAGGCTTTGATTCAATTGTCATGAGCTTTGGACACTACGACAAAAGTGTAGAAGTGGGGGCAAGGCCAACTAGATAGAGGTCTTCAAGGAATCTACTAATGATGAGTTGGAGGAGACATAGGTTCTTGATGAGCAACATGAATGGATGAATGGGGAGATAGGCACAAATGAGCATCAAGATGACTTTGCATAGATGGAGTGATTGCAACCCTCACTAATACTCCTATTTATAATGCCTTTAGAGTAAGGGGCATTATGTAGGGGCAGAGAGTTGTTATGCTGATTGATAGTGGGCCTACCCACAACTTCATTGACTCGGCTTATGTGAAGAAGCAGGGTTTGCAAGTTGAGGAGCATGATGGTTTCTGTGGATAGACAACGAGTGGTACACTGAATTGTGTTACTTTTGTTCCATATTTGAGATACTTTGGGTAATTACACCATTACTGATGAATTTTATGAGGTTGGCAATAATGAGGCCAATGATGTGTTGGGTGTTCAATGGTTGCATTGTATAAGTTCATATCTCATGAACTTCAAGACTGTGAAGATGAGTTTCACAACAGAAGGTTGGAAAGTGATATTACAAGGCTTATCTTCAGATACTCCTAGAATCATTTCAGCTCGGGGATGGAAAAGGCTTTTTGGCAATCAGAGACTAAGTGGGCAGTGCAGTGTTTCATTTCAGATAAGTCTACTGATACAAGACAGCATGGATATCATGCTGACATACAAGGCTTGTTGAACAAGTATAGTGTGGTATTTTCAGAGCTACTGCATGGTCTACGTCCAGATCATGGTTTTGAACATGTTATTGAGTTTGTGGATAGCAAGCCAGTTGTTACAAAACCCTACCGTCATCCTAAATGATTCAAGGATGAGATTGAGAAGACAACTCAAGAGTTGCTGGATGCAAGACAATATACAGCCTAGTTCTAGTCCCCTCGTTGCTTTTGTTGTCTTGGTGAAGAAGGATGGTACTATGAGGATGTGCATTGATTATTGTGCACTAAATAATATGACCATCAAAAACAAGTATCATATTCTGCATATTGGTGACTTGATGGATGAGCTACATTGCGCAGTCTATTCCTTCAAAATCGATCTTTCTTCAGGATACCATCAGATTTGAGTTCAGGAGCAAGATGTGCACAAAACAGCTATCAGGTGCCACCATGGACATTTTGAGCATTTGGTGATGCCCTTTGGGTTATCAAATGCTCTAGCTATTTTTCAGTCTTGTAAGAACTATGTATTCAACAAGCAGTTGCAGAAATTTGTGTTAGTTTTCTTTGATGACATCTTTTGATCATAATAGCCCCAAGTATTTCATGGAGCAAAAGCGATTACATGAGAGACAATAACATTGGGTAAGTAAGATTCAAGGGTATGACTTTGACATTGAATTTGTCAAAGGAAAAAATTATGTTGTTGTTGATGCATTATCTATAATGCCCTTCATTTTGCTCACTTCAAGAAATTTCAGCCTCTTGGAAGGCTCACCTACTAGTAGAATATTCGAAAAATCAGCATGCTTGTAATATTCTAGATGGTAAAAGGTAAAATCAGCGATGAAAGGTATGAAGTGTTGAATTACATCATCTATATTATAAATTCAAAAGGATGGAATCTATTTTGTACCAGAAAGTAAGCTAAAACATAAGATTCTTATTGCTGTCCATAACAATCAGCTTCCTGGGCATATGGGTTTTTTTAAGACATGTGCATATGTGAAAGATTTTTGAATTGGACTGGATGGATGGGTTCATTGGAAAGAGACTCATGATTTGTACCAGCCCTTGGCTAGTTCGGGAATAGAAATTCTTGTTGAATACAGGCATGGGCTCTGGTTTGAGAATACCACAGATATGAACAGCGCTTGGGTGAATGGGAGCTTAGAAATTAAGACAACTCCTTTTTCAAAGGAGGCTCCATGGCCTACTACCATCTCACTAACGATAATAGATAATTCGAAATTCAAATTTTGGTTTGCAATAGATGGATAGGCTCATTGGAAAGCAGCGCTTAATTTGTACAGGCCCTTAGTTAGTTTTGGGAAGGAAACTCTTGTTGAATACAGGTGTGAACACCGGTTTGAGAATATCAAGGATATGAACAGGGCTTTGGTAGGTGGGAGCTTAGAAATTAAGACAGCTCCATTTTCAAACGAGCCCCCACAGCCTACTAAAATATCATTAATTAATAAATAATCTTTAACATCTTAGATGACATGAATTAAGAGGCATAACAATGTAAGCTTCCAAATTAGCTGATTTGTGTACATCTTGGAAGCACTATGCCTAGTGCAGAATAAATATTGAAGTAAACTTCCCCACTATCACTAAAAGTTTCATTGAGAGAGAACGTGTCAATAAAGTAAGTTCAAAAAGCCCACAACCATAAGTTGATAATTCAATAGATTTCTGCACACTGACTCAAGCAGCATCATAAAATTTACCTGTCTTTCACATTTCAATTTGTAATATGGTTCTCGAAAGGATGAAACAAAACTGTTGTTAATTCTTATCTGCAAAATTATAAGTACAGTAAGTATATAGAATTAAAATAAAAGATGAGGAAACTGAAAATTTATAAAGTCAAAAGAACTACATAAATGCAAAAAACTAACCTGAGCGTGATGCAGATCAGGTTCAATGTGCTTTCGAAACAATGGAAATATGCTATCAATGAGATAGTCCAAAGAACAAGATTCTCCAATATCATGACGAACCTTTGAAAGCAAGCTAAAGTGAACACCACCAACCTGAGAAAATACATCCTCCAATGATTTGATTGAAATGACTAGTGCCAAAGAAATACGTCTAGAAGCAAAGGTACAATGAATATTACCACTGCTACACGAATGTCTAGAAAAGATCGCAATTTTGAATGTAAAGCATATGGACCATCAACAATAACCTGAAAACAAGCAAGTTCTGTCATTCATCTTGAACATACAAAGTCAAGTGTGTAATATTATCCTACAACCTAAACTCCAGCTGTGTATATTGTAAACTAATACTACCAAATTGGTCTCCGATGTCTTCACTGCCTTGAAGCCAACTCGTTTCTTTTGTTGAAAATCAAATTCTGGCATCATAATGTCATGACCCTTCAACAGCTCCTGTTAAATACATAATATATTGATCCATAAGAAGAGAAATTTTTCTGAGGAATGAAATGTGAGAGAAATACAAAGCTCCTTAGAGATGAACTTCAGGGAAAACCTCAAGATTTTGAACTAAAACATTGAAATCCATTGATTCGAAATCATTAGCATCGTCAACTCCATCACGATAATTCTCCATTGGAATCAAAATACCCCCAAACATAGAAGCCACCTTCGCTGCAAGGCTTCAGACCAAATGAATTGTGTAAAATAATACAAATACAGATGCATGCAGAACAGATCTACAAAATTAAGGTTTTTAAAGTCTGTCATCCATATGTGTATCCTGACTGCACAATACCTTGATTTTCCAGAGCCACTGGGGCCACCTATGCCCACAGTGACTATACTTCCCTTCTTGTCCCGGAGCTCTTGAATGGCTTTCACCAAGAGAAAATAGCCATGATCGAATGACTGTATAGCCACATAAACAAATAATAATCAGGATATTTATTATTTTTCTCCAAAGCACGAAAGTATACAACGAAGAAGTGTGCATCTGATATTCCATAATCCTACTTTACCAAAACAATCAAGAAGGAAACTGTCAAAAACAGAGTAGTCACAATATGAATAAATAAGCAATTGGATTCAAGGCATTTATTAAAGCACTGCTTAGCACGCAATTGGTATTCTCCTTGCCATGGGTTCTCTGCCTAGAGGATTCTAGAAGGATGTTTTAGATAAGTTTAGTAGGAAAGTTGGCCATTGGACCTGTAGGCGGCTCTCAACTGTTGCAAGAGAGACTCTTCTAGAGTCAATATTTCAGGCGCTTCCATTCACAGATGTTTTGTGCAGACGGTTCCTTCAGGCTTCATTAAAGAGTTTGATGCTCTCTCTCAACAATTCTTATGGGCGGCTAATCTGATGTCAAGGAAGTGGAGTTTGGTTGAGTGGAGTTTATTTGAAGTGGAGTTCTGTTTGTACGCTGAATAAGAAGGTGATTTTGGTCTTCGGCAAGCAAATTTGAGCGGTCAAGTTTTGGCCTCCATACTTTATTAGAGATGGTGTACTAATTAGGATCAAGACTGGGCTAGAATCCTTACTTCTAAGTATTTGAGAGGGGTAGAGACTATTGATGTTCCCCAACCTATCCTTCTGAACAAGGGTTCTATGATTTGGGGCACTCTTAAAAGAGCGGCAAATCATATATACAGGGAAGCAAGTGTGGAGGCGGATAGGTTGATGTCATGCCCCCGCCATAAGAAAGATATCAATGCCCCTAAAAAATTATCTTAACTCTAAGACTTCATGGCTTTCTACACTAGGAATGAGCAACCAGGTCACCAAACAGAAAGGAAGGCAACGAGCAGAAAATCTCATCATAAGACAGTGATTAGAGATGTTAAACAGCTATAACAAAGGTGATATTTATAAATTGAAAAATGCAGCGCTGAAGTCAAAGAAATAAAGCCAGCTTCATTAGTGAGCTATTGTTTAAAAGAATTAACTATAATGATATTATGAAGGTGGACTCAGTATAAGGCATAGCACTATAATGTGTTTAATTAAAGAATAAAATTGCTGACTCCTTGCAATAAGTCACCTTCTTTGGGTGAAAAGGCATGAGAGAAGATATATAAGAAGAATAGAATGAGAATTTGCAAAGGCAGAAAATATAATGAAAATCATTCACAAGCAGAATAAATAAGTTGCAGAAGTAGATCTCGTAGAAGATATATGCATGGAGAATATGAAGATGAAATATTCTATGATATAATAGCAGATAAGCAGAGATAGATCCTAATAGCAGTGAGCAATAACCAGCAACAATAATATATTAAAAGCAGGGATTCTGTTATTTTAGAAGGCAATAAAAACCAACAGCAGCAATTATTAGTATAAAGGCAAACGCTCGTATTATGTTCTAAGTCAGCGGTTAGAATATTCAAAAGGCACCTGAAGCAACCATTAGACAGCGATTCCATTTTAAGAGGGAACAATGATTAATACAATTAAACAACACTCTTATTATGAACAGCGATTAAGTTATGCTGACAGCAATCAAACTAACAGCGATTAAGCGCTTAAATGAAGCGATTGGTTTGGGTTATGAAAAAGCATTGTTAAGAAAAGTTGTGTCCATCCCTTAAGGACAGCAACCTCCAAGAGTTATCTCTCTTCAAGAGACATGAAGTTATAAAGGCAAGAAGACCAAGATGGAGGAAGCATCAAGCAGATCAAGTAATCATTCCAAATCAAGTATATAGATTGAACCAATTGAGCAATAGCACTAGCAATCAGCATCCAGTCAGATCAGTCTACAGTGCAACAGCAGACTGAAAGTATATAACCTGCAATGATCTTATATTCTACAAGTATAGTAGCATGAAATAGTGGAATCAATAATTTAGGTGTGATAATGTGAAATGCTTATTCTAAATCATTAATCTACCTATAACCCAGCAAGCAATCATTTTGAGAAGAGGAAGAAATGCAAGAAAGGGGAACAGATACGAGATCCCTATCTAAGCAGAACACCCCATGATGGGTGTCCGATGTACCTGCCACTTGGGGCCAAGAGGATGAGTCTCCTCTCTTGGGCTTAGATAGGAAGATTTCCAAGCACCCGTTTGTGATTTCCTTTCCAACCTCTACAATGGTTGATTGTTGGAGAAATCACAATCATAAAAGGATGAATAAGGAGACACGAATAGGCAGGACAGATACAAGCACCTCACCAGGTAGACCACCCCATGCTAGATGTCCAATATGCCTGCCACTCAGGGCCAAAAGGGTGAGTGTTCGCTCTTGGGGTTAGTGTGAGGATAGCTTCAGGCCAAAATTTGATGCTCCCTCATTCAAACCCTATGGCGATTGAATGCTAATTAATGAATATAGATGTGACATTAATAGGAAGGGTAGATACAAGCACCCCACTAGGTAGACCACCCCATGCTGGATGTCCAATGTGTCCACCACTTGGGGCCAAGAGGGTAAGTATCCACTCTTGGGCTTCGAGTGAGGATTGCTTTGGGCCAACCTATCATGCTCTCTCATTCAAATACTAACCCTAATAGAAATAATGGGTCTTACGAATTATATTTCAAATATTATCTAACATGGTTGCAAGAACTCAGCCAGATTTATCTTGATAAAGACGTATTAATGGTAAAGTTATAATTCTAACTATATACCTTCCTTATTCTAATTGCACTTATGATTCTAGGGCAAGATTGTGATTTTGGGCAAGATCCAAGGTCCTCCCAAAAGGGGGCATTCTAATTGGTATCTGAGGCAACCTATCATGCTCCCTCATTCAAAGCCTATGGTGATAGAATGCTAATTAACGAATCTAGTTGTGACATCAACAGGGAGGGTAATATAAGCACCCCACTAGGTAGACCACCCATGCTGGAAGTCCAATGGGCCTGCTACTTGGGGCCACGAAGGTAAGTGTTCACTCTTGGTCTTAGTGTGAGGATTGCTTCGAGCCAACCTATCATGTTCCCTCATTCAAATACTAATCCTAATAGAAATAATGGGTCTCACGAATTATATTTCAAATATTATCTAACATGGTTGCAAGATTTCAACTAGATTTATCTTGATAAAGACATTTTATTATGTCCCTTATTCTAATTGCATTTGTCATTCTAGGGCAAGATCCAAGCTCCTCCCAAAAGGGGACATTACAGTTGGCCAACCAGTAGGCTGATGGGATGAATTTCTATGAAATATATGCGGAGTAAGAAAATATGTAAGCTCAGCTTGGGGGGGAAAGGTAAGAGTCTCTTAACCTCTTTGGTGTAATGGAGAGGATGCAGTGCACTACATATGTGGACTCTTGCAAGGGTGTCAGCGTTGGGGCAACAAACAAGAATAGATAATGAGTCAGGTTGAGAGTAATTTGATAGACAGAGAAGGAAGAGGTGCCCTTTACAAAGATGTCTTGTTGAGGATGGTGTTTTGGCTGGTAAGTCTCCAGGTTTGCAGCTTCTATGTGCTCTCGGTTCTTGTCAGAGAAGGTAACCTTTTAAACAAGGCGTGATGTAACTTTAGCATTTTCAAAGACAATGTGAACAATCCCTTGTATCCATTTAATACGGGATGGGAGTAATTGATTTGTGGAAAGGGTTTGTCTGGTTATGCATGACAAATAGTTATGGATGGACAGAGGATTGTAATGGAACTTAATATGTAATATCTTTCTACATTTAATAAACTCATCTATGAATGTATGTATGTACATGTGTACGCATGTATCCGTATGTACATATGTATGTATAGATATGCATAAATATGTATATGTATATATATAGATATGTATGTATGTGTGTGTATATGTATGTATGTATGTATGTATAGTATGTATGTATGTATATAGATATGTATGTGTGTGTGTGTATAGAATCTAGATATGTATATGTGTTTGTGTGTGTGTGTGTGTGTATGTGTATGTGTATTTAATTAAAATTATATATTTATATTCATTAGTTATGAAAAAAATTATTTTTGATATTAAAAATAGAATTAAATATTTGGATGGAGGAGGCACATTACAAAGTGTTGAGAGTCCTTAAGCCTGATGTTTTATAAACTGCAATTCTAGATTGGCATCCATTCGTGGAGTATAAAGGTAAATGCCCTAATTCAACCACCTCCTAAGATTTAGCAGATCAATTGGCATCATTTGAAAATCATCTCAAAGCCTGTGACGCATAGCTTCTTGCCTTCTGCAACAACCCCCTCATAAAAAGGCTCTTGGCAGTAAAACAAAAACCCCACTGGGCTTCCCATGCCTCCACCTTCAAACTATCTGACTTCTTCAACACCCGTCTCAACTTAGCAAACACAAATGACTCACTGATGGACTCAATGCAGAGGAGTGGATCCAGGAGCGAAAAGGTTGGCCTGATTTCAATGAGATATTCACAAGCCCCTAAAAAATCAGCTCCAAGTTCATACAGATAGGTAGCAGGTCCCCCAAAATCAACTCCCAGCTCATAAAGATGGTTATGTGCACTGATTTTTCCTCCAATGCTAGTTTCATTCTTGCTGCTGCTGACGATATCCACAATTCTTCTACCCGCGGGACAAATTCTTGTTGCAGTTTGAAACTCCCACCTTTATTTCTGTTTCTTTTCATCGTGCACATACTGGCAAGACTAGCGTAGACAACCCATCAAATGTAGACAATAAAACGTAACACTGTTAACCAGGGTGGAAATATTTCGTATCTAGGTTATGTCCAGTCATGCAATTCAGTATTAAAGTTTTAATAGTAATGGTAATCCTGCACTTTATATCTGTTTCTGAGAAATTTGCATGGCCATCTTTAGGTGGCATGCACCGCTTAAGAGTGAGACCCCAAACAGAACCTTCATTTTTGGACACTTTCCTTTCCTTGTCTTTTTTTTGGAAGCATTCAGAATTAATGTGGTCTGCTTTAAGTTAGAATTATAAACCCACAATCTATTATTCAAACGCCTCGAAGCAATGTATCAGAGCCAAAGAGTAGCTATTACATTGAACATGAAGCACTGCTGTATAGCTCAGGCTGCCAGGGTCCAAAATTACTCGAAATAATAAAAGATTGAGCACGTACAACATTACTAATAATATTTTTTTTCCATTCTTTATAATCCCTGTTTTCATTGAACTTCAAACCAGATTAATCGAAATACCCTTGAAATCATGAAGCATTGAAAAAGCATACCAAAAAAGCTGAAAATATTTTTATTCGACGCTCTATTTTCCCTAATCTTTTGGTGGAAATTTTGCAAGTTTACCCTAGAAATCGGAAGAGATTATGTGAGAATAAGAAAACTAGTAAAAATATTTGCTCTGGACGGTTTTGCTGGTCCAATTTTCTTAAAATTCTAGAAAATCATCCAAACGTAAGGAATTAAGTAAAATGCTTGTTTTTCTATGTGATTATAGAGAATTAAGGCAAAGTTGAAGCGTGAGTAAAAATCTTACGGCGTGTAGAGGCAGGGACTGAAGAAGAGAGCGGTCATTATGCTGAGATAACACTTCCACCCCGTGCTGCTGCACTACGCGTTGCAGTACAGCATCGTCCATTAAACCAGCTTCAAGGACTCCTCCCTTTCTAAATTTACGAGAAACGGTCGCAAAACCTTCCAATTATCAACGAATGAGAGCTGAACAGTGAGGGTTCTTTTCGCCAATAACTTGTCGTTCAAGAATATCAAAAAGGTGTTTTGTTCAGATAAATGGATTGGAAACAGACAGCCGGCTTCTGCGAAAGCGGAAATCCTAAAGCATTGCTTTCCTCTTCCGTTGAAGAGTCATTTTACGCCACTAAAAACGAGACATTTCACGCCAACTCCCGGACACCTTAATTGCTTGCTGACCAGCAGAGCAAATTTGCTACAGGATTCCCTGTACCACTTCAAACAGCCATGTTTCCCTTCGCTTTGATCCCTTACAGGATTAAGCTAACAAATTAATCTTTGTTGTTTGCATTTTCTCTCAGACAACAAATACTAATATAAAAATAAAATATATATATATAACTTTGGCCCTGCCTAGCATTATTTTGGCTTCATATTATTCATCTCTACCTATCCTTGCTATGGAGAACAAATGGTCTTGTTTTTTTCTAGATCTCTTCAAACTCACACAACGTGCTACTACCTAAGTTCATCATTTGGAAGACTTACTCTCTAGAGGGTTAAGGTAACATTATATCTTTCCTTAACGAGTATTTGTCTTTCAAGTAATTAAAGTAAGTAAATAATAGGTTATCCATCATTTTAATTTTATAAAAAAAAAAAAATAAGGTAGTGTTTTTATGAAGTTCTTATCAAATATTTGTAAGATAGTCTTGTTATTTGGTATGTAGACAAATTGAGAGTAGTATTTAATTGAACTAGGGCAAGGCATGTAATTATTGATCATTTTCCAAATTGTTATTTTTATTATTATTATCTTTGTCATCGATGTCCTCACTAGAATATCTAAACTTGGAGCAACTACTACAACAAGCTATTGAACAAGAAGATATGCTGGATGAACTTTGTCTATTATTGTCACTCTATTGTTAAGAAACGATTATGCTTCTTGATTTATTACTAGGGTTTGTAAACTAATTACAAATACATGTTTACTTTTTTCTAATGGTGTTAGCATAAAAGGTTAATGTTGAATAATGTTATAGTTTTGATTAATTCTAGAAAGAGCCATTCATTTCTTATAATATGCAAGAAAATTATTTTCTTCTAAAAATGTTATGGGCTATTGAGATACTAGAGAGGTTTCCTTATCATATTAGGCTATAAAATTACCTTGTGTAAGGTAGTTAATTATTGTCTACTCCTCACTACCGCCTCAATTTATTTTAAAGTTAGTTAGATGAAGAATTGAAGTGTTCACAAGATTGGTTTTTCCCCAATATATGCTTACCAAATGAACTCAATCTTAACAAAGAATGAAGGATTGAAGAACAAAAATAGAGGATGACGTTTCATCTTTATGGCTAGTTCTAAGAGCTCTCTCATATCTCTCAACATTCCATTAAAGATCTAGGGTTTTTTGAGATGTGCAAAATAAAATGCATGAACCGAAGGAGGAATTAGATCACATCAAAAGATGGAATAATTTGTTATAGCTTGAAATATTAATCCTAGATTAGATCTAAATAATATGCTAAGTCAACATAAGGGTGGGTAAGGTAGTTGTAGATAGACCATGTAAAGCAACACCAAATCCTAAGAGATATATGTATTAATGAATATCAAGAAAAAGGGGCATATTGAATTTGAAATGTCAAAAAATAGAATTGAATGATAAATGTAGGCCGATTAATTAAATAAAAAGATTAAATGTAAACTAACCTAGATTCGTACAATGAAGTAGAAATAATATTAGAGTGGAAGTATGCTCATGTCATAATAATAAATAAAGATAGGCATTGCTTAGGTTTGTGATTAAACAATGTATTCTAATTGAAAGTTAGATTAAAAAAATATATTTAAAGACAATATTAGTACATATATTTTCAGATTTGATTGAAATTTATTATATTGATTAAAAAATGTTTCTTTTAATTAAAAGAAAAATATTTATTTACTGAAGAGATCTTTTATTTCACTTTAGATTTGTTAAATTATTTTATTCAAATCACTTACAAATACATTATAAATAAAGTAATTAAATAAAAATAATAATAAAAACTTTCTTTAAAGAAAGATATATATTTTCTCTTTTTTTCTAAATTAATGTATATTTATAAAAAATAATCAAAATATCAATAATAACATAAGCGTGAGTGAATATATGTGTATATAAATATGTGTGTATATAAATATATGTATATGTACAGAAGGTTGGAGCATCTAGATACTCAACCTACAAATTAAAAGAAACCTTTCCAAACAAAGAGATGTTATTTCGCCAGAAGTGAATAATGGGTTGAGATAATACAAACTATATAAACACCCTTTATAAATAACATATGTGTGAAGAGGTAGTGATAACCATTATTAAAGTACGAATTACAAAAAAAAAATTGCACACTAAACAATATTAAATAAACTACAACTAATGTCTAGTAAAGTTATTATGTCAACTATCTAAGTAAAACTTAAGCCTACACCAACACCCCCCCTAAGTGCAACTTAGGGAGATTATTATGCAATATGAGATACGAGATGGGTCTCGTGCACAATTACAATACAATCTCTCACAAATGGAGAGAATGAGAAAAACCCTACATAAGAAAACTCTCATCCAAAGAGAGAAAAATGAAAATGATCAAAAGAAAAAGTGAGGGAATGACTCATCAAGACCCCCTAATGACAACTTCCTTGACACCTAACATTTAACACAACAAAAGACAGCAAGGAGATGCCAAAGGTTTAGTGGAGATGTCTACAACTTGTTGTTCCATAGGTAAATAATCCAAACTAAGAAGACCATCCTAAATGAGTTGAAAAATGAAGTACATGTGGATCTCAATATGCTTAGTATGTCGATGCTCCACTAGGTTGTTCAAAATTTAATTGGCACTTTGATTGTCAAAGACAAAGAATCTTCTTACCTATAAATATTTCTCCTCTATGCTTAATGTCTATTAGTGATCATTTAATAGTTGTTTATTTTTTGCAAGATCATGCATTCAAACTAAAACCAAGACAAAAATAAAAATAAAGTTAGAAGTAGACTTTTAATCATCAACATCACCAATCCAATTAGAGTCAATGAATCTCACATTTTGTGTAGCTACTGATGTAGTGAATATCAAACTAAGTAGTACCCTAAATACACCTTAGAATATATTTGTTTATCTTTTAATGACTCTCATGAGGATCTTGAGATCTAAATAGAAGATACACCGATTCTAAAGGAAATATCAAGATGACTATGTGTCAAGTACATGAGGTTGTCAAATATCAGTAAACCTAAAGACCATGGAAGTAATAGAACAAACCATAGTTGTTCATATAAAAATGTTCCATGAAATATCTTTGAGTATCCTTAATCATGGTAGCATAACTCTACGTGAGCATCAAATCACCCACAAAAGGACAAGAATGGGAAGATCTCCTCCATGTCTCTAAATATAATCGTAGAATCAAAGGGACATCCAGTGAATCCAAAAAAAGACAAGGAACTATCCATCCTATTGTACCAAGCCCTAAGGGATTCTTTGAGACTATAATAAGAATTTTAAAACCTACAAACTAGTGAAGATTCTTGCACAAATCTTAGTGGTTTTTCCATTTAGATCTCCTCCTAATGATCATTGTGCAAGAAGATACTCTTCACACCCATTTGATGCACTAACCAACCTTGGATGCAATAATAGAAAGTGCAAGACAAATGGAATACATATTGGCCATAGGAGTAGAGGGCTTGAAATAGTCAATACCCTTGACCTGAGGAATAAATCTTGTACTCATCAAAAGAAGCATCATCTATAAACTTGGTATGATATATCCACTTGCACTTAACCAAATTTATTCCCTTAAAAATAGGAATAAAATCTCAAGTACGATTCATCAACAAAGAAGAATACTCCTCAACCATAGCACTATCCCACTCTAAAACACCTAAAGCACCTAAAAACCTCTCAAGATCAATCTAAACTACATGACTCAAAAGACTATTACCTGAAGTCTTGGAACAAGTATGACAAGTAGTTGTGAGATCACCTACACAAGAACTAACCTTCTCAAGAAGAGTATGATTTGGGTTTCTAATTCTATGACCTTCCTCTTTAGCCTAATTTCTCTTTCTTTAAACTCCATTAATTTTCTTCTAAATAATAGCATCCTAAATTGTACGCACTGCCTAGTGTGTCCAATTCCACGCTTGTGTAGTGTGTACTCATTATTCTATGCATTATAGGATTATTGTTGTGCATTTAAGTCCTTTCTCCCAATTTAATTAATGTGGGCCCTTTGTTATAGGTGAGCCCCATTTAATTATTTTATTAAAACATCTATCTCTTATGTACTTAGGCCCTATTACCATGTGTGGCCTATTTTATAAATTTTCATTTATCATACCTTAATTTAGCACATAATTTTAGAATCCCCTGGCCATTAGACACCGATTAAAATTTGATCCTCGATTTCCTTATAAAGGGTGACCCGAAGCATACTCAGATGTTTGAACCCTTTGCAAGGGAAATGGTAAAGTTTTGAGTATCGGTGTGTTAAGGGATAGTCTACCTATTATTGGAATGCTTTGCATTCCTCTATCTTTGAAGCTTTTGTGTTGTGATTCTCAAATGTTTTTTTTTTTATGTTAGGAAATATTATGTTGTGCATTGTAGGAATTTTTGAGGTTTGCATGATGATATGTTATTATTTTGTAACTCGTTATATCTTCCAGACCTAACCAAAGTAGTTTGGGACCATGTGGTGGCATTTGGTGATAAAGCTAGTGTATTGGGATTAAGTGAATGGTGTGCCTACATTATCTAATGGTGTGCACATTTTTATTTCCTTCTACAAGGCATTGGATATAGTATTTTGGTCTAATGGTTTGTATACTACATGTTTCATCTAAATAAGCTAACCTAATTGATGTAATTCATTATTGCAAAGAATATGTATAGGATCAAATCTTTTGTGGAATGTAAGAGTTGGGTGAATGTGTGTGTGGTGTAAGTGTGAAGGTATACAGGTGTAGGTGACCAATGATGAGGTTAGTTTAGGATGTAGAAAAAGGAGAACTATAATCAACATTTTAGAGGTTGTGTTTTACCAAGTCCAGTAAATGTATTTATTTTTAATCATTTCATATTATATCTTGTCTTGAATAAGTGATCTTTATTTTGCAAGTCCCTTGTATCTTGCCTTAGCCTATAAATTGAATAAGGAGCAGTGAGCTTTCATAACCTTGAGCCTAAAACTATTTTAATCAAGTTTTCATAGAGTGAGATAGCTCTCACCTTGGTTTTTTCCACGTAAAAATTGGTGTTCTCATGTGTTGTATGTTCTATTCTTTTATTTACTTATACAAATGTGTTAAATGGAATGAATGGATGATAAGTAGTTAAGTTTTATTATATATTGATTCACCACCCCCCCCCTCCCCCCCGCAGTCGTTTCCACCACCCTCTTAGAATCCATAAGTGTTAAATAGTTGGTATCAAATCAAGGTTGTCAAAGTAACAGTCTAATAGTCAAGGTAGATCCAAGATTTGAACACAATGTTTGAATCAAAGAAAGATTTGGAAGCTATATAACCACAAGGATGGGATTTTGATGTTGTATTATATTTTGAAGGATAACTAAGGTATCCCCTTGATGATTTGGAAGATGCTCAATATCTATGCAAAGTATATCAATAAAAGCTTAAGAAACTAGAAGATAACATTTTCCATCTAAAGATTCAAGTTGAAGAAGGAAAGAATGTTGGAATATATGATCCAGTGATCGTAAGTGAATTTTAGAGATGTCATGATGTATATTTGATTACAGGATGATCAATTATTATGTTGTCATTGATGTCAACTATTGACCTTGTGTTCTTAGTGTGTTGCCAAGCACAATTGTGATTAATGAAGGGTTGCAGTGAATTTTAGTGGTTGCTATATTTATGGGAGACTTAGATGTATCTCTAGATGTCTAATGCATGGCCACTATTGTTGAAGTTGTCTTATGTGAAAGTTGTGATCATTTGAAGTATAACAGTGCAACTGCTAGAATAGTTAATGATAGGTGATAAATAATTTGAATGTCTTGTCAAATATTTGTTGTGTCTTGTGGCATGGTTACTGGATATGATAGTCAACAGTGTTCAAATGCTACACTTGTGACCACAAATAATTTGAGTGACTAGTGTGTAGGATAGGTGATCAGTGAGCAGAGACAAAGTTGTTAACAAATTAAAGTGTTTGTGTTCTTGAGCGACAATTGATAAATCTTTGATCGATGATCAGTGTTGAGGTTGTGGTGGAATCAGTTGAGTTAGTCACAATCTAGTGACATGTCTTCATGATTGGAGGTGATGATATAGAATCACATTGTTTGATGCTAGTGTGTGGAGAAGATTCTAGAGGAAGCGTGTATTTGGTCAAAACATGTTTGACCCCTTGACACAATATTCTATGTAAATCATTGTATTGGCCGATGCAATCTTGGAACTGTGTTTTGTACATTAGTTTTTTTTGTGGCATGTTGGATCTGAGTGGAATATTTGAAATTCAAATCTATTTCAAATTTAGGGCTTGATTAAGGTAGTGGACTTAAAAGTTTAATATATAATGGATGAAGTTGAAAGTTTTCATATGTTGATCATGTGTTAGGCAAGTACGGTTGTAAAGTGCGAGTTGCGATCATGTCAGGATAGAGTTAAGTGTTTTGAGAAGAGATTGTGTGTTTTAGTGGATCTGATCAAGTAAAGGTATTGATATTCTATAGATCATTCTTTATGTTGTTCCCTAATAGTTACAACATGTTAAATCTTTTAATCGGGTAGATCTTAATAGGTATTTATTGTAAATCCTCTAGCGAGGTGACACTTTGTCAAGTGTTCAAAGTCCTCTAACAAGGATACTCATAATAGGGTAAAGGTCCTAACAGGCCTAATGCAAATCCCTTAATTGGGTAGCATCTAATAGTCCTATTGTAAACTCCTAATAGGGTTAAGCTCCTCACAGGGTGTACTTCAGAAGAGTGCATCATTTAGTGGGTACTAATTCTCATCGTGTTTTTCTCTTGATTTGGGTTTCCACAAGACAAATATTTGTGTCAACTTTGGGGATGGATTTGCATAGTTATGATTTTCATTTGTTGTAATTAAGGTTAATCTTTTGAATGTTGGTTTAAGTTTAAGAGGTTAAAAAGTTTGATTATTTGGTAGATTGATGATTCACCCACCTCTCAGTAATCTAATCTTAGGACTAACAATTGGTATCAGAGATTTGGTCCTCTATTGTGGTGAATTTGAATACCTTGATGTAAAGATCCAAAGATGATGAGAAAGGAAGGTCCTAAATTCATGAGAGAGAACTACTTAGTTTGGTGCGGTCGGATGAAGTTCTATCTTAAAGGTATGGGTGATAGTATTGGGATCATGTGGTTAATAAGTATACTATCCCTTCAAGAACACTGATTGTAGATCAATTGAAGGTCAAACAAGAACATATTTCTACTATGTAATCTATTGTCAATACTCTTTCAGATGTAGGGTTTATTGATATCCAAGACTTGGATACTGCTAATGAGATGTGGGAGAAGTTGAAGACCGTCTATGGTGGAGATCCACATGTGAAAAAGGAAAATGTTGACACTCTAAAAGGGAATTATGATGACACGAGGATGCAAAAAATGAGAACATTGAACAATACAGACAGAGAATCCAAAAATTTGTTTCTATTATCTAAGGTGCTGGTGGTTATCTTCCCGAGGAGGATATGGTAAGCAAAGTGTTAAGAAATTTATTGCCTCAGTATGCTATTAGGGTTTTAGCTATACAAGAGGTCAAATCTATAAAGACTTTTACTATTACTCTTGATGCATTAATAGGGAAATTAAATACATTTGAGTTAAGCAATTATTATAATAGTATGTCAAAAGTTGAAGTTGCTTTCAAGTAATCATTGACTCCTACACCATCTAGGAAAGGGAAGGAGATATCTAACAGTTCTTCAACATGTTACTCTAATGATTATGAATCTATCTTTTCTGAAGAAAGTGAATAGGAGTAATTGGAAGCTTTACTTGCTAAAAGGTTGCCAAGAGGGAAAGGTAAATATTGTGTTTACAACTGAATGTGGACCTCTAATTCAGCCATAGACTTCAACATGGTCATTTCTCATCAGCCAATTACGAAAATGAACATAAATTACTTATTTCGTACACATATATGAATTGACCTATTGCCTTCTATTTAGGTGGGGTTTTGAGTAACTCTCAAAATTGAGAGCCCAACAACCATATACCAAGCTCTAAAATGGAGGATTTAATGCAGAAGAGACAATTGCAAATGAAATTAAGCTAAGATGATAGTGCAAATTAAGCTACAAACTTGTAAGAAAATGAATCTAATAGTAATAAAAGCAAACTAAATTAAGAACATATGCATCATTAATCTAATAAATGAAATTACTCTAATTATGCAATATAGAAATAGCTTAAAATCCAAGAGTGAGACAATAATTCGACAGGATTTCGATGCTCAAAAATTGCCTCCTCAAATGAGGAATGAGAGGGTTCTAATATAGAGAAGCTCGGGTGGAGATTGAAGAGTTTCTTGCAAAGGCATGGTCGACCCTTCGTCTCCTTGGTGGGAGGTGAAACAAATTGGAGAGATTATTTAATAAAATAAATGAAATAAAGCCACATGGGTGGCCTTTCCAATTACTTGAATAATTAAATTCAAATGAGGATATTTCATTTAAAGAAGTAAATAATTATTTAATTCCTTTTTGATGTGTTTTAGCTAAAAGGGGTGGAATTAATTTAATTAAAGCACTAGGACTTTGTAATTAAATTAATCAATCATAGGGTTTATTTAGCTAATAAATGTTGATATTTAGGAATTAAGTATGATGTATGATTAATGCAAATTTAGGTTTTTCTGCATTTCACACTAGGTCAAGTAAAGTCAATTAGGGGACATAATCGCCTAGGACAATAGGACTTTGATGATGTAGAAATTTGAAGGAATGAGACTAAATGTGCCAAAATTGGTTAGGATCTCAAGATGCCAATTTTGGGGTATTACATTTTGCCCCTCTTTGAATTGATGTGCGAGCAGCGCATTGATTCAAAGAATAGTCTAATGTGACAGTTGATGAGGTTTTCAGGAATATCTCTAGAACGAAGCTTAATCCCTGGAAGTCGAGGTTAGATTGCCAAGACACCGATCATATCAAGTTGTAGAACCATCTCCAGAATGAAGCTTGATTCTCCGAAGCCTAAGTTAGATTGCAAAGACATCGGTAGGATTACCACTTTAGATACGACTGTCCCTAGAATGAGGCTCACTCTTTAGGAGTCAGGGTTAGATTTCCCCAATACCCATTGATTAAATGATAACTGATGCAAATTTTAGGACTATCTCCAGAACGAAGCTTAGTCCCCCGAGACCCAGGTTAGATTGCCCAGATAACGGTCAAAAAGAGCTTTCAAGATCCATCTCCAGAATGAAGCTTGACTTTCAAGAATTAGGGTTAGATTGCCCCAATACCTAATGAGATTTTGAGAACCATCTCCAAAACAAAGCTTGATCCTTGAGGATCTGAGTTAGATTGCTCAGATACCTAATAGATAGATGACAAGATGTGAGGCCCAAAGATGCCCCTAGTGATGAGATGCCTCGAGCAATGAGGACTTTTGATTTAGATCAGATTAGTTTGAGATTGATTCGATAAGATTTAATGATGCAATCATCCTACCCCCTCGGGAGCGAAATTGAAAGATGACACATCATAAAGATTATTGACAGCAAAAGGTTGCAGATAGAGATAAAATCAGAGATCTAGAAGAACTTAGAATAGATTACGAAAGAATCAAGAAGATGTAGAAGTGATCTGGAGCGATCTGGAGGTCTTGTTGACCAAGTTTGACCATGGTTGACCAAAATTGACTAGAGTTGACTTTTGATGAAAAAGATGAAGGAGTCGAGAAAATGATGATGAGATGAGATTATGGCAAGAAAACAACATCAAAAGGTCGACTGCACAAGTGTCCGATTATGTTGATCCTAGAAATTTAAAACACGATTTCAAGCTATCTAGGAGTGTCAAATTTTGGTTTCGATCTCAAAAATGGATTAAGAGCGGTCGATTTAGCCAAGGGTGAAGTTTTTGTGCAAAACAAAGCACTTTTGAAAATTAGGTCAAAACCTATATAAGGCCCAGAGGAGTCATTTTCAATTCATTATTCACTTTTGTCTTTTAGCGATTTTAAGAGCTCTGAGTGAGATGGAGAATGTGCCAGTGAGATTGCATCGATTTGAGCACTCCCGTTGTCACATTCAGCCAGTGGAGTATGACCCACCTGTGAGTAGTCGAAAACTTAGCTTGCATTTCAAGTTTTTAACGCTTTTTTAGAGTAGATTTAATGAATTAGGGCATGTTAGGAAT